>JANIPM010415577.1:0-11762 GCA_027478405.1 Erythroxylum cassinoides | reverse complement strand
AACAAAGTAATATACATTCTATTCTATTCCTCATCTTTTCTATTCCAAAGAATAACTATTATATTCCTTATCTATTCTATTCCGTGAACCAAACAGGCTGTAAAAGTTTTTGCAAGGGACTGCATGCCTTGGCGGCCATCAAAGCTTCAGTGATGAGCTTAGGCCTCTTCTTCTTGCTTTTTCACTAGTTACGGGATGCATAGCTATTCCCACTTTATTCCCAGCGTATTATTAAACCCGTGTTTGGTTTCTAACTAAACACAGAATATCCGTTACTCTGGAAAGTCTATTCTTAATTTTTGAAGAATAGATAAAACCAACTACAACCTATCTTTATCTAATCCACGAATACCTATTCATCTTCGACATCTGAAACTTGTTCCTTCTTACAAATTTATCCTTCTTCAAGTTCGTGATTATCTTCTCTCCCGAAACTTCTTCCTCTTCTTCAAGTTTGAGCCTCTCTCCCGAAACTTCTTCCTCTTCTTCAAGTTCGTGATTCTCTTCTCCAGTTCCTAATTCCAGCGTTCTACGATTTCCAGATTCTAGGTAAGTTTTGATGATGAAGATTTGTCTGTGTTTTGTGTCGATTGGTAGGATTTTTCATTGATTTTTGTCTCATGCATTTTCTGTGAGTTTCTTGGTTTTGAACATTTCGAATTTCATCTGGGTTTTTGTTTATCATCTGTTCGTCTCTTCGAAAATTTTTTTTCGATTGTTTCTTTTTAGGGGTTTTTCTCTATCTCTCTAAGTGATACTCTATCCGTGATATTTCCTGTTTTATACCAGTTTTCTGGCAGAGCACTGGTATTGTATTGTTCTGATTTGCGGATGATCAGCTTTCCATTAACCAGATCTAATTCTTGGATTTTTCCTTGTTTCTCTCGAAGGGTACGCCCTGTCGCTGCCTCTCCATTGTCGTCTCTCTCGTGTGACGCCTCTGAGTTACTCGGTGTCCTCATATCTTCAACGGGTCTGACCAGTTGCTCGCTGTTTTTTGGTGTGGTCATCCATTCTATTGCAAGCCAGCCATCGTTTTTAACAACTTTGAAGGATTCACTCTGACACCATCTTTTGACATATTCTCTGTGGTTTGGCGTCCGACCCACTTAATTTATTTTGGTTATTTCAGATTTCTTTAACTTTATTAGTTCATTGCTCTTTGGTTGTTTGGATTCAGTTTTCAGTTTTCATTGAACCATTAAAAGTTAGAATTATGCAGAAACTCAGTTGCTATTTATTTATACAAATTAATCTCTGCCATTGACCATTAGTCAGTTGTAAAGTAAAGTGAGAGACTTGCTCATTACATTACAGCTTCCTGAGCGAAATTGAAGCGCACCCAAATGGAATTTCGTGCTGACACCATCTGGTAATGCAACCTTCTCGTTCTGCTTACACTCCCAGTTTCTTTATTTGGCATAATCGTGTATGTGTATATGTGTATTAGTACTTTTCATAACTCACCTAAAACCCTAAACCCTACCCTATTTTCGATGGTTTAGATGAAAATAGAAACCACCTATACATTATCAAAGTTATACCTTGATATATTTATGACCAAGCAGTATCCTTTGGTTCAAACTTTTATCTGGTTGCTTGTATTTGGCAGTTTGGAAGGTGATAGCAATGCTATTATCTTGCCTGCAAAGAGAAATGGTAAAAATAAAGCTGGGAATAAGGTATGTGTAGTAGGTTTATATTCCTACTACTTCTCTTTGAATTATTTTGGCATAGTAAGTATATTGTCTGAATTCTTTACCTACAGGAGGGAATGAAAGCAAACTCAACTCCAAAGCTGAGCAAGTCCCAGAAAAGAAAGTTGAAGAAATTGGAGGTATGTTCCTACTTGCATCAACTTTTTGTATCTTTGGTTTCCTCCTTGTGATAATTGGGCTTAGGGTTAGTTGTCATTCATGCAGGAGGAGAAGCAAAGAGAAATTTTGTTATCAAAAAGCATCAAGACCTTGGAGTATGTATTGTCTACATTTTGCTTATGTGTTTTGACTTTTCCCCATTTTTATTTGTTAATCTAAACTGCTTAGCACTTCTATTTTTCAGAAAATTCAAGATTCCAGAGAGTGCATTTTCTCTTTTGCGTTCCTCAAAAAACATTAGTCGAGTATGTATAAGTGGATGGATTTTGGTTTATAGTATTTTGATAGAGCTGATTGGTGCTAATTTATGCATTGGATTACCTTCTGTTACAGGTTGAAACTGTGAAAGAAAAGCGTCGGATGGCAATACAAATGTCCAAGGCAGGTTTAGATGTTCTAGATGGTGGCCCTGTTTCAAAAAGGATTGAGGATGATGTTTGTGGCGAAGCTAAAGCTGAGATGAGAGAAACTCAAGTAAGGGAAGATGCTGTGATGCAGTCAACAATGGTGGAAAGAGAAATGCCAAATTGTGTATCCGTTCAACCGACCTGTCATCAAGGCACACTTAGTGGCGTTAAAGTTGGTCTGAATGAAATTTCTTTGTCTGCAGTTTCTCCTGAAAAATTTCAGCATAAGGTAGATGAAATACATTTGCAAGATATCAGTATGTCATTTACCTACTTTGTGTGATAAGCATGGTAGAAAAAACTTAAATCAATGGTAGGCTGTGTGCTCTGATTATGGAATATATTTCTGGAATTATAAGAACTGTTTCTATCCATGTATATACGTTAGTATTAGGTTTTGGTCAATGTCAAAGGAACGTTTGTGATTTGTTCAGTTTAAACACTCTATGATGTGGTTTCTTAAAGTTTTCAAAGTCTATTAATCTCTTGGTGTATGCAATATGTTACAATTTGTGTATGTTCATTTTATTGCATAAAATAGTTTAGACTTCATGAGTCATGTCAATTTAATGTTATTTATCCTATGATCATTAATTTTTGTATATGCTGTAGTATTTTTGCTAATTGTAGATTGGGGTAATTTCTTGGACCAGGGAAAAGCAGATGAAAGCTCTTGTTTAGATTCTCATCAGGATTCTTCTTTGCGAAGACCTGTTAAGACCCCAACAGTGGTTCACGTATTAAGGTCAATTGAAGTGGAAAATAAAAGGAAGGATCTCCCAATAGTTATGATGGAGCAGGAAATAATGGAAGCTGTTAATGAACATTCCACTATTATTATCTGTGGAGAAACTGGATGTGGTAAAACCACTCAAGTTCCTCAGGTGGATGTTGTGGATGCTTTATGAGTTTAACTAAATTTATTATGTAAAATCCTTCATAAATTCATCTTTTTGGTGTAATCTTGCAGTTCCTTTACGAAGCAGGCTATGGTTCATACAAGTGTTCATCTAGAAGTGGTGTTATTGGTGTTACTCAGCCCCGTCGTGTAGCTGTACTTGCCACTGCTAAGCGTGTAGCTTTTGAGCTTGGTTTTCATCTTGGAAAAGAGGTTGGATTTCAAGTTAGGCATGACAAGAAGGTTGGAGATGGTTGTTCCATCAAATTTATGACTGATGGAATCTTACTACGTGAGGTTCAGGTATTCGCCAAAGATCGCATATTTTGTATTTTTGCGGTGATTCGAAGTTGTCAAATTTTACTTCTTTTTGGACTGGTTATGAAGTGTTATACTGAACTTCGACCTAACTTCGACCTTTTTACTAGATTTGCCTTGTTATTTCTTTGCCTTTTTATTGAAATTTGGAAGTTAACCATGCCATATTTGTCATTTAGTCTACGTTATTGAAGTGATGGTATAGTGAAGAATTTTTTCTCTTGATTGTCTCCTGATTAACTGAACACTTTGATTTTATTTCCATCCTTGGACATCTATATTTTCTACAATGGTTTCACGAAAGTATAGTAATTAAAATTGTTTGGACATGTACTGGCTTGAATTAAATATGGGATCCAGCATTAAGTTCCTGTTCATTTTCCAACATACTGGAATTTCTCTTGCCTTTATTGTCTATTGTCGGTATTCCCCGCTGTTTCTTCATCTAGTTTTGAATCATTTCTAGTTGGGTGAATAAACTCTTTATTTTATGCAGAATGATATTCTATTGAGGCGGTATTCAGTCATAATCTTGGATGAGGCACATGAAAGAAGTCTGAACACTGACATACTTATCGGAATGCTTTCTCGTGTGATTTGTCTCCGCCAGGTAATGTTTCAAATAAATTTTACACTTCGGACAATATTATGGTCTTTTTGCTTTCTTATTTGTACTTATTAGACATAATCTGTTGCTACATGCAGAAGACATACGAGGACCAGCAAAAGATGATTCTTTCTGGGAAACATATAGATCCTGAAGGGATGATTTTTCCTCTAAAACTTATTCTGATGAGTGCCACGTTGCGGGTGGAGGATTTTGTTTCTGGAAGAAAGTTGTTTCAAAGTCCTCCCCCTATCATTGAAGTTCCTAGGAGACAATTTCCTGTAACTTTACATTTCTCTAAAAGGACGGACATTGTGGATTACATTGGACAAGCCTATAAAAAGGTCTTGTCAATCCACAAACGGCTACCGCAGGGAGGTATTCTTGTATTTGTCACCGGTCAGAGAGAAGTAGAGTACTTGTGCCAGAAGTTACGTAAAGCTTCAAGGAAGCTCACTGGTAATCTTGCTGAAGATAATAAAGGCGGTGTTGTTGCAGACATTATGAATTCCATTCAGGATATTGACATGAAGGATATTGACGAGGCATTTGAAATTCAGGGGAACTTTACTGACCTGAAAGCTAATGGATTTAGTTCTTATGATGCAAATGAGCATAATTTCAGCGATAATGAATCGGATTTGTCTCATAATTCAGAAACAGAAAGTGAACTAGAAATTTTTGGAGATGATATGGATTTAGAGGACCAGTTGACCTCAAAAAATGACAGCAATCTTAGAGGTCTTGTAGGAGAAGAAGGGGATCTTCCCTCACTAAAGGCTGCTTTTGAAGCTCTGGCTGGAAAAACATCAGGGGATTCCAAGTGTGAAGGGCAGAGTACAGCACCAGAAGATTCCTCAAAGCAGCTGATTCATGTTTTGGGGAAGAGGAAAGGTCATTCTCTTGGTGCTATGAATGTATTACCACTTTATGCCATGCTTCCTCCAGCAGCCCAACTTCGAGTGTTTGAAAAGGTGAATGAGGGGGAACGGCTAGTGATAGTTGCTACTAATGTTGCTGAGACTTCTTTGACTATTCCTGGTATAAAGTATGTGGTTGACACTGGTAGAGAAAAGGTGAAGAACTACAACCCCTCCAATGGCATGGAAACGTATGAAGTGCAGTGGATTAGCAAGGCATCTGCTGCTCAACGTGCAGGAAGAGCTGGAAGAACAGGGCCCGGTCATTGCTATCGTCTATATTCGTCTGCAGTCTTTAATAACATACTTCCTGACTTTTCTTGTCCTGAGATATGTAAAGTACCTGTTGAGAGCATTGTCCTTATCCTGAAATCCATGAGCATCGATAAGGTATTTTTTCTGTTCTTGTTCTTGTTTCATACTACTGTTAAATCTGACTGTTAGTTGTTGATCTTGTTGGTTATAGGCTAATTTGTTATGGGTGTCAGTTTGAACTTTTGAACTTGATAAACTAGAAGACCATGTGCTAACCTTGTGGAATATGTCTTAGATTTTCAGTGATGGAACTAAATGTGGGCAAGTAAACTTGGCTAACAATAATGCCATGTGCTAACCTTGTAGAAGATTTTTTTTCTTTATATGACACTTATAACTATCTGAAGATGTTACAATGGCACTAAATGTGAAAGCTAAACCATCTTGAGCCATACCTGTTTGGCCCTGGTAAACTTTTACACGGTGAATTTGCTTCCTTACCGCTAACTTTTTCCACAATTTGTGCCTTTTTCCACAATTTAGAATTTGTTTTTGTAAAATTTTACTAATTATTGCCTCCTATGTTGTTTATTCTAGGTGCAAGGTTTCCCTTTCCCAACTCCGCCAGAGGCCAGTGCCCTGGTTGAAGCAGAGGGTTGCCTGAAGACTCTTGAGGCACTTGATGACAACAGACGACTGACACCCTTGGGGAGGGCTATGGCTTATTATCCTATAAGTCCCCGCCACTCTAGAATGCTCCTTACTGTTATCCAAATTATGAGGAAGACCAACAATTATGCCAGAGCAAATTTGGTTTTAGGTTATGCTATTGCGGCAGCTGCAGCATTGAGCTTGCCTAATCCTTTTGTTATGCTGTTTGAAAGAAGCCATTCTGATGGCAGTAGTAATAACCTAGAGCATAATGGGAGATCTGTCAGCCAAGATGGTGAAAAATGTTTAGACAAGGAAACATATTTGAGGAAAAAGAAGCTCAAAGAGAGCTCCAAAGGATCTCTTGCAAGATTTTCTAATCCTAGCAGTGATGCACTGACAGTGGCTTATGCGTTGCAATGCTTTGAACTTTCGGGAAACTCGGTTAAATTCTGTGATGAAAATGCATTACACCTAAAAACCATGGAAGAAATGTCCAAGCTTAGAAAGCAGCTTCTTCATCTAATTTTTGATCAGAATGTGAAATGCAGTTCTGAGCAGGACTTTTCATGGAATCATGGAAAAGTGGTAGATATTGAGCTAGCTTGGAATGTTTCATCTGGAAAGAACCCTCTTTTACTGAATGAGGAACAGATATTAGGAAGAGCTATATGTGCTGGCTGGGCTGATAGGGTTGCCAAACGTGTAAGAGGATATTCTGGGTCATCAGAAGGGGATAGAAAAGCCAATGCAATTAGGTACCAGGCCTGCATGGTTAAAGAAGTTGTCTTTCTCCATCGTAGGTCATCTCTTTCTAGTTCATCCCCTGAGTTTTTGGTGTATAATGAATTGCTGCATACTAAGCGGCCATACATGCATGGTGCTACAAGTGTAAAACCAGAATGGCTTGTTCAGTATGCTAGATCTTTGTGCAGTTTTTCTGCTGTAGAGGACCCTAAACCTTATTATGAATATCATACTGACCAAGTATTTTTCTGGGTTGTCCCAACATTTGGTCCTCATCTTTGGCATCTTCCACTGCATAGTATGCCGATAACTGGTTTGGCAGATCGTGTAAAAGTATTTGCTTATGCTTTGCTTGACGGCCAAATTTTGCCATGTTTAAGATCTGTCAAGAAGTTCATGGCGGCTCGACCCACTATCATTTTGGACCGAGAGGCTGCAGGGGAAAGACGAGTAGGGAACCTTATCCTTAAACTGAAGATAAAATCAATTGATAGTTGTGTCATGTTGAGAGAGGTATGGAATTACAATCCAAGGGAATTGTACTCAGAGATTGAGGACTGGTTTAAAAAGAGTTTTAAGGAAAATTTTCAAGATCTTTGGGACCAGATGCAAAGTGAAGTACAATTAGAGCCTCAAGAACGCTTTCCCAAGAAGGCTAAGAATGATGACTGGAGAAGAAAATTTGATTTGAGCCTTTGAAACTCCTTTGAAAATTTTGACAATTTTTAGATAGTATGGTCTGTTGCAGCATCCTGCTTTGTGTTGTTTGCCATCTCCGTTGCCATTGTTTTAAGTTGTGAAAAGTTTGTAACAGCTCAAGCTCAAGTTCAGATCACTTTGGAATTAATTAAAATTCTTATTGGAAAAAGTGTTAGTCAAAAATTGATTTATATTGAGCAATGTATCAACTTAGACCCTTTTCAGAATCTGGGGTTAATTGATGCCATATGAACTCTGATCTTTAATTGGTGTTGGAAATGGAGATAATGTGGAGGCTGTTGTGCATGTCTGTGAGCTCGCCGCTGGGTGGTGCCAAACTTTTCACTCAGATGTTCTAGTTGACTTGGTATGTTATCATTGATTCGGGCATAGTGAGAGTGATGAGCCATCTTTCATACAGCCCAAAATGTATCAGGTTAGCTTGATTTTCTTGTTTTTATACTAGATTTCTGTATTTCACTTCCTCTTCAATGTAATTTGTTATTATTATCTGATCTCTTAAAATATAGTTCTAATTTCTTTTTCAAATTTTTAATTCTTTCATGTGTTTTCTGTTATTATAAATGTGTGTTTCATTTCATTAAGTAGCCTTTAAATTGCTTTCTTGGGATAAGTCAAAACATTATTGATTTCTAACACAATTGGGTTAACACATCATCCGGAACCATCCTTTGGCTCTTGAAGTTTACCGAAACAAACTTCTGGAATCTGGACAGGTGACACAAGAAGATATTGACATGATACAGGGTAAAGTCAATTCAATCCTCAATGAAAAATTTTTGGCTACCAAAGATTATGTTCCAAAAAGGAGAAATTGGCTTTCATCCCATTGGTCTGGGTTTAAGTCACCAGAACAGCTTTCCTGTGTCTGAAACACTGGGTGCTGAATTGCTTCTTTATTTTGAGTTAGCTGTCATCAAATCCTTCTTTTGTGATTTATACTTAAATTGGTATGGTGTTATTCAGGGTGAAGCCTGATATTTTGAAGAACCTGGGCAAAGCTATCACAAGTCTTCCAGAAAACTTTAAACCTCATAGGGTTGTGAAGAAGGTTTATGAACAGTGTGCCCAAATGAATGAAACAAGGAAAGGAATTGACTGGGCACTTGGTGAAGCTCTTGTGCTCGCTACATTGCTGGTAGAAGGTAACCATGTTCAATTGAGTGGTCAGGATGTTGGAAAGAGGTACTTCTAGTGATTGACATTCAGTCCTTTATGAACAACAAACAGGGGAGAAGTATTACCCTAACAACAAACAGGGGAGAAGTATTGCCCTCTTGACCATGTTATCATGAATCAAAATGAGGAGATGTTTACTGTTAGCAGCAGGTACGTAGTACCCTTTTTCATGCTGAGAGTCTTTAACTCGGTGAAGTTTGCATGTGCATCTTCATTAGCAGTCTCACTTGTCCATAAGACACTAATGCTTGAGAACATAGAAGACATAAGACACGGAATCTCTCTCATTTAGTTTGGTGCTTTATGGTAGATTTTCTTGCTCTATTGACAATCATGCAGCTCCCTCTCAGAATTTGGTGTCCTTGGATTTGAATTGGGTTGCTCGATGAAAAATCCAAATCAATTGATACTTTGGGAAGCTCAGTTTGGTGACTTTGCCAATGGAGTTCAAGTCATATTTGATCAATTTCTGAGCAGTGGTGAATCAAAGTGGTTAGTCAGACTGGGCTTGTTGTGCTTCTTCCTCTTGGTTATGATGGTCAAGGCCCTGAGCATTCAAGTGCACGTTTCGAAAGCTTCCTTCAGGTGATTCTCATTGAAATATTTGCTTCATATTTTTCCACCTTGGCTGTAAATATCTCACCGTTTTTATCTTTTTAAGAGCAATGGTTGTTTTATCTGGCAAAGAGTTGAAGATTGGATTATCTCGAGTTCTGAGGCCACTGTTTGGTCTGATTAGTATTTATAGTTGATTAAATAAGTGTTACAACAGCGCAGCACTTATTATTCAATTAGTTCAGTAACGTTTCACTCAATTAACATGCATAATCAATGAATACCAGATGAGTGATGACAACCGATATGTCATTCCCGAGATGGAGCCAACTCTTTAAGGAAGCAAATGTAGGAATGCAATTGGCAAGTGGTGAATGTTACAACTCCTTCCAGTTACTTCAATGTGCTGCAGCGGCAGATAACTACAACTAGTTCTGCTGTGAATTGCAGACAACTTTCAATAAATTCTCTCTCATGTTGTTAGTTTCGTGGCCCAGATACACAGGGACTTCCGTAAACCTCTAATGGTGATGTCTCCCAAGAACCTACTTCGCCATCCTGAACATAAATCGAGTTTGAAGATGTACAAGGCCATCCTGGGTTCAAAAAACAGGGAACAAGATTTAAGCGTCTCATAAAGGATAAGAATGACCACTCTGATCTTGAGGAGGGTATTAGACGTTTAGTTCTTCGCTCTGGGAAGGTATGCTACTTTTCGTTTGTTTTTGTTTCAGCGTTTTCAAAATAAATGCAGATTGTATAGCAAGAGGGGATTGTTATTGAACATATAAATCATTGCTTGCAGCTCTACTATGAACTTGATGAAGAGCGCCGTAAGGTGGGGGCTAATGATGTTGCAATTTGTAGGGTGGAACAGCTGTGTCCCTTCCCATATGATCTTGTCCAGCGTGAACTGAAGAGATATCCTAGTATGTATTTTAGCTTGATGCATAATCCTTTGTATTGACTAGATGTAGTAATGTGTTCGTTTGTTAGTCAGTTGTCCTTCATGGCTCTATGGTGTTTAATGATTTCTTAGAGAGCACAACATTGAACGAAGTGATGGGCATTTTTTACTTTCGAGAAGTTAGCTGTGAAATTTACAGAAAGGAAAGAATAAGATTAATAGATGAAACTTTCAAGTAGCTGTGGATTGTGGTTGACTGAGCTGTTTATTTCCTTGAGGAATGACAGCTTTTCCACTTGGAAAGAATCTCTCTTCCATTTGGGGTTGTCGACCTCTTTTTTGTCAGTACAAGTAATGTGCTTGACACAACTTATCTTTTGTTTTCCTGATGCTGAGATAGTTTGTGCCAGGACGAGCCAATGAACATGGTTTAACCTCCAAGATCTGAATTCCACAAATTGGGTCACCTCCATTGATGAGGAAAGCCTCCCAAGGTTCTGGATTCGAGCTTGATTATGTCTAGATGTTTGAATTTAGTTTAATTGATTTTCGTACGATAATTTTAAATGGATTCAACTTTCTTTATCATGCCTAAGCTTAGAAAGTTAATTCAATTCATCTCATAAGAAAGTTGCATGTCTGAAAATGCAAGAACCAAACATTACGTAAAATATAAGGGTTAAATTCTTAGTAATTAAAGTTTTTCTAATTTTAATTTTAACCCGATCGAGTTTGAATATCATAATTAGTAAAGGAAACTTATGATGTTCAAGATGGAGATTTATGGCCATATTTGCAATCCAATTTGTTGCACAATTTCCTTCCCTGTAATTATGAACAATTTGCAATTTAGCCAATCTTTAGTAGCAGATGTAGGGACCAGTTTTGATTGGTTGAAACACATGTTTTTAAATGTTGATAAAGAATTGTAAAGCTTGTTTTGAAGCTTTTTGATGTTCTGAATAAAAAAGGTAAAATAAAAAGTTATAACTTATAACACGATTAATTAGTTAAAAATTTAACAAAATGGGCTAAATAACATTTGCAGGCCCACTAGGCGAGGATGTAGAATTTATAAAATTTCGGCCCCATTAAATAATGACGCCCAACTTTTCAAAGGAAGCCTATGGCCCAATTTAAATAATGAGGCCCAAATTAAAATCTCAAGTGAAGGGCAATCTAGTAAACATGTACCTACCTAATATATAAGCTAGGTTTCACTTTTTAATGTTATTAGAAACCTAGCTCTCTGCCCTCTGCTCGTCTCTAACTGCCCTGCGTATGTAAATACTTTTGTCTCTTGTGATTTAAGTTCTTGTTTTGTTCTTCTATTAATTCTCGCATCCGTTCTTGTAATTTCTTGTTTTGGATACTTGTTTCGTAGATTCTGATGTCACTATGTTGTTGTGTAGATATCGTGTTTAGTTTTAAGTCTTGATTCTTCATGTGTATTGAATGTTCTATATGGGCTGTACTTAGTTGTTAATTGCTTTTTGCGTTAACACTTGGGGTTAAGTCGTTGTTTGTGTACCTGAAAGAGCTCTGTTTGGTGAAACTGCACACTTGGAATTAATCTGTGCTTTCAATTTCGAAGTTTGATGATTATTCTTGGACCCTGAAATGGTTTAGTAGGTTATAACTGTTTATGGGTTTTGTTGAGTATTGAATTTGTAATGTGGAGTTCCTTTCAAATGTTTGCAATGAAATCTTTATGGTTATCA
>JANIPM010415468.1:0-11777 GCA_027478405.1 Erythroxylum cassinoides | reverse complement strand
CGAACTCATGGGTTTTGTAATGGTATGAAGAATTGAAGTCTCTTTTGTCTATGAGTATGCTTAGCTTGACGCTGGAATTAGTTTTACTTGAAATCCTTCTCTTACGACTATCCCGACGGGTTATCCTGGGTTCAGCCTTGGAGATCGCGACTCGGGCCCAACGTTCTTCGGTACTCTCGGAATCAATTGTTGGGCTCCGAAAACGGGGTCTAGCACCACATGCAAATGAGACAATATAAAAGTGATGTAGGTTACAGAGAGAATAGGTAAACTAGCACGGTAAATTATTAAGCAAATAAAATTTACACTAAGTACATAAATAAGTAAAACTACAGCATATACCTGATGGAGTCCAGATCCGCGAGTACCTGATAAGCTGCAAAGACCGACTCACTTCGTCTCTAGTTACTTTAGGAGTTCTTACTCATAGATCCTGAAAGTATGCCAATCCTACTATCCCTATACACCTGTCTTGGGAAACCAAGTTGCAATGCCCGTAAGCCTTGTCTAAGACTTACACTTAGAAAAGGGAGAAAAGACGTTGGGTTGGACTTCCTATGCGATAATCTGTGTATCGCGAGCACCATTTCCAAATAACTACTCTACTGTTTTGGCAAACTTTAAAGGTTAATCCCTTACCCTTATCCGATCACGTCATACTCTTCTATTTCTAGTCACTACCTTGTTAAGGTCCAACTTAGATAAATTCTTCTTGATCACTTCCCTCCAATTCTTGTAAGGCCTCCCCCTTTTCCTCTTGTATTCACTAAGGGTTATACTCTAACAACTTCGCAACGGAACATCATAGGGCCTCCTGCGCACATGCCCAAACCACCTAAGTCTAGTCTCTCTCAACTTGTCGGCAACACTAGCTACCTGTAGTCTATCTCTGACCACATAGTTTTGGACCCTATCTCTTTTAGTAATGTCACACATTCACCGAAGCATACGCATTTATGCTACCAACAACTATCTTGTATGTCTACGTTTGGCAGGCCAACACTTTGCCCCATATAACATGGTTGGACGGATCACCGTTTTATAAAACTTCCCCTTGAGTTTTACAAGAATCTTTTTGTCACATAAAACCCCTTAAGCACTTCTTCATTTGGTCCATCCAGATCTAATAAGTTGTACTATATCAACATCGATATTAGCATCACTCTGAATGATGGACCCGAGATATTTAAAACTCGATCTCTATGGTATGACGTCAGCACCAATTGCTACCGCAACCTCATGTATCCTCTGGTGTCCCGAAAAGTTGCATTCTATATATTCTGTCTTAGACCTGCTCATTCTAAAACCTTTCCATTCTAACGTATCTCTCCAACATTCTAGCTTAGAATTGACCCCCTCTCTGGTCTCATCCACTAGGATAATATCGTCAGCAAATAACATGCACCAAGGTAGCTCTCCTTATATATGTTTGGTAAGTTCATCTAACATTAGTGTGAACAAAAAAAGGCTTAAAGCAGAACCTTGATGTAGTCCAACACTGATAGAAAACGCTTCCGTGTCACCTCATATTGTCCTTGCGCTCGTCATTGCTCCTTCATACATATCCCTAATTACTTTAATATAGGTCATAGGAATGTCATTTGCCTTTAAACACCTCCATAGGAGTTCTCTAGGGACCATGTCATACGCCTTCTCCAAATCAATAAAAACTATATGCAAATCTCATTTTCGTTCCCTGTAGCATTCCATGATTATATGAAGTAGATGCATTGCTTCTGTCGTGGACCTACCAGGCATAAACCCAAATTGGTTGGTCGATACAGAAGCAGCTTTCCGGATCCTTTTTTCAATTACCTTCTCCCACAGCTTCATGGTGTGACTTAGTAGTTTGATGCCTCGATAGTTGTGACATCGTTGGATATCTCCTTTGCCCTTATATAAGGGGATCAACCTACTCAATCTCCATTCATCTGACATTTTGGCTGACGCTAGGATCACATTAAAGAGTTGGACTAACCACTCAATACCGACAACTCCTATCCGCTTCCATACCCTCATAGGGATCTCGTCTAACCCTATGGCCCTTACGCTTCCCATCCCTCTCATAACCTTTGTAATTTTACCCCTCGTGACCCTTTCTCATGCGTACCTAGTAAAGACATGCCCTGACACGGAGGGTTCGCCTAACTCTATGTTGCCCACTATCTTTACATTAAACAGGCCATAGAAGTATCTCTGTCATTGCCTCTTGATGGCTTGGGCCTATGTGAGTACCTGTCCTACTTCATCACGTATATAACAAACTTAGTTGAAATCATTCGTACTACGTGTCCTATTTCGTGCTAGCTTGAAAATCTTTTGTGCTCCTTTTAACGTATCTAAGTCCCTGTACATAGGCCATGTTTGGCAAACAGTTGATTGCATTAGCTGTTAGCTGATAGCTGATTTGACCAGCGAATTGCATTAGCTGTTTGTTAGAAATGTTTGATAAAATTAGCTATTTATGTGTAAAATGACTTATAAGGACATAATTTAAAAAAATATATAAGGGTATAAATATTTTATATCTTAGTATTTCGTTGAATATTCTTATAGGAATTTAAATTTTAGATATTTAATTCAACAAAAATTAAGTTTATAAATTTAATAAAAAATATAGAATATTTAATAATAATGATGATGATGATTAAGATGATGATATTTCAATTAAGTATCCCATATTTACTCGTCATCTCAAAACATTTGACTTGAATAAAAGAAATCTTAAAGAAGACAAGCGAATTGCCCTAGTGCTTATGAAGTAATGCTTTGAATGATAAGCTCAATCATTGGGTGACTAGCAAGGTTTTAGGAATACCAAATACAGTTAGATTGTCACGTAAATTTGAGCACTTGTTCAAAATATGAGCTAAAAAATTACAACTCTTGCATTGTAGGTTCAACCAAATGAAAAGGAGTCAAAGTAATGACATTCCAGATTTGATTACGTGTGATATGAAGTTCCACTACAAGTCAACCCTCAAATCACTAGGGACAGAATGTTTGGTAATGGTGGTTTTCAATTAATGCCATCACACAATTTCTTTATATCGAAAATAATTCTCAATATGGGACAATTCTTTAGATCAAAAATAATTCTCAGCATTAGCTTGCGCTTATAAGATTCATCTGTTCATACTCATTTTTCTTACATTAATCATATTGGTGAAAAATAAATTTCATAAGATTACTCCTTGTCGATTTTTTTGTTGTAAATTCTTTTGGATAGCCCACTATAGCAAGTATACTATAAACTTTCAAAAATGGGTGAAAATAAGAACAGCAAAGGCTAATTCGAAAATCCGGAACTGCAAAATAAGCTTCTGTAATATATGATCTTTGATTGCTCAATTAGACGAGACAAGTTACAATTTAAGCTCTTTCAATAGCATTTATGTCAAAATTCAGAAGCTACAATGACAGAAAGGATCTAATTTCAATTAAATCCACTAATAATAATGCAGAATACACAAGCTAATGCTCATAATATCTAAAATGATTAACTGACAGATAACTTGTTTTCTGAAGTTTAATACATAAGAAAAATAAAAACTTTCTCTCGTATGAACAAAGACAGTCACAGCATAATCATATTCTCAAATAAAGCGGCCCACAAAAACCGATAACTCTCATGATCAGAACAAACACAATTCTCACTTTCTCATAGAATTTTCAGTAAAAAAGAAGAAAAAATTGCAAAAAAGATAAGAGAGAACTTATAGGGGCGAATGCGAGCGAAGGAATGGTAGTGGCGAAGAACAGTCAGAAATAGAAGCAATTGACGGCCCAAAGCAATGACAATAGAGCGTATCCAAATTTGTAGAATCTTCGAACGTAGCTCACCGATTCCTCCTCCGATAGACCTAGTGGGCCATCGATCGTAGGCCAGATCGACACTGAATGCAGTTCTTCATTAGTGATTCAACGGCCGGCAACGTTCGTGATAGTGGTGGTGGTGGTGGTAGTGTTCGGAATCTTCCATCCATATGACGACAGAGAGGTGAACGACACGAATACAAGCAGACGTGAACACGGTAGTGATCTTGTAGATTTGAGAGATGCAAGGACACAACGGTGATCTGGTAGACGTGAGAGATGCAAGGAAGGAGCCAAGAAGAATATAGAGAAAACGAGAGAAATGAGACGAGCAAAATCGACATTAATCTAAAAAATTTCAAATAATTGTCTCGACACGCTCCACCAAGGGAGCTTATTTCAAATTAACTAGTTGGGTTGAATCAGCCAACTCAACCAGCTAATCACCAAATACTTGTTTTCATAAGGTCAATAAGCTGAAATGAGTCAACTCTTTACCAAACAATGCCCTAGTCAGTGTCATTTGTGGCAAAATAAGTTTGATAAGCATTTGTCTACTACCTTCAATTGTAGGATGGGCCATCGAATGCATTTGTAAGATGGGTCATTGAATGCATTTGATCAGGGTATATTAATTGATGGAAATAACGTGCTGTTTTGTTTTACATGGTTCCTCTAGATGCTTTTGCAGCTACTTTAAAACGTGTTCTCTAGCTCTGAAGGCCTCCAATCAACTACAAGGTATGCCTATTTTCAATAGTCATATATGTTATTTAAGTAGTTCAGATTATAAAGCTTTGGGATTAGAAAAATAGCATAATTGGGACTTAAGAATGTTTAATATCTGTATTTACAGATAACATGGGGTTGATGGATATGTATTTTTTGATGGATGTATAAAAGAGATTCTTTCTTTGCCATGACATGTTTACATCAGCTATAATACATAATAATTATCCACCCTCATTTATCAATCGATATTGTTAATTTATGAGGTCATTGCCATTGGCCAAGCCCGTCGGGTTTCCTCTATTTACCTGAACAAGCTTAAATTGACACCCACAAATAGTTGCATACATGCTTTATAAAAAGAAACAAAGAAGTCTCACTTGTCAAACAGTTGCATGCATGCTTTATAAATTGACACCCACAAATAGAAACAAAGATGTGGGTCACTTGCTTGTTGTTATTGTAATAACCTACAGTGTAACTTGACTGTATATATAAACCCCTTCCTCAAATTAATTTAATACATTCTCTTCCATCCCTCTTCTCTATCTAGAGCACACAAAGATCACAACTTTCTTTCGTAATTCGAACAAAGATCCCAACTTTCCGTTCTGGGTAGTCGACAAATGTTCTCGCAGAGTATCGTTGAGTCCGATTTCTTGCTTCTTGAAGCAGCTCGGTGTCACTTACTCAATCAGCAAACCACCTCTCTCCCCACAACTATTGCTACTGCTGTTAATGACGCCAGTGCAACTCCTGTTTATAGTAGGAGCTCGAGCTTTGGGAGTTTGTACCCATTTTTAACAGCGAGCTGGGGTGAGTTGCCACTCAATGCCGACGACAACGAGGATATGCTGCTCTGCGGTGTTCTCCTCTACGCAATGACTGTCGGGTGGGATCCATCTCTTAAAACTGAGCCTCAGATGGATTTCAATGACTTCCAGGCGGTGAAACTGGAGCTGCCAGAGATTTCTACGGTGTTGCCGGTGCCTCCAGCGGCGGTCCAGCAGGATCAGAGGGTTGCCTATGTGGCGCCTCCGAAGGGGAAGCACTATAGAGGTGTGAGGCAGCGGCCGTGGGGGAAGTTTGCGGCGGAGATTCGGGACCCGGCGAAGAATGGGGCAAGGGTCTGGTTGGGGACGTTTGAGACGGCAGAGGACGCGGCGTTTGCTTACGATCGCGCCGCCTATAGAATGCGGGGGTCCAGGGCGTTGTTAAATTTCCCGTTGAGAGTTAATTCCGGTGAGCCCGATCCCGTGAGGATTACTTCCAAGAGGTCCTCTCCTGAGCCGTCATCTTCGTCGTCAGAAAGTGGGTCGCTGAAGAGAAGAAAGAAGGTTGTTGGTGGGTCGTCGTCGTCGGCTTCTACTACGGTGGTGGGTCGAGTTGCGGTACAGATGAGAAACCAAATGGCAGCTGAGACACTTGGAAACCAAATGGCTGCTGAGACAATTGGCGAGCAGCTATTGGTTAGCTGATGATGAAGTCGTCATTTATCTCGCAAAAGCTGGGGGGAAACATAAATAAAAAAGAGAATCTTGTTGAAAATAAAAACAATTTAAGGTTGGACCGTGGGATATTTGTCCTGACTTTCTTCCATCAAGCTCAGAAAGTTCCCCTGTAAGCGACACATGCAGAGATTGATTATGTCGTGATGAGAACAGCAGAAGCAGCAGAACCATTCACATCATCAACCATCAAAATATGTTCAAAAACTCGTGTTTCACTTGTTATAATTCCATACTCAAGAGTGTTAAAGAGATAATAAGACAAAGGAGAAAGAGAAATTAAGAAAATATCTACCATCCACACACGTGAAAGGGATGAAATGAGTGTTCACCGTGTCTGAAGCCTACACAAAGAAGAAATTAGTACGAGAAACACATTGACCGAAAGAAACATACAACAGTTACAATGTCCAAAACCTTGTTAGGTTTACCTGTCACACGTTTAGTTTATCAATGGGCACATCGATAAACTAAACGTGTTTATCGTAAAAATAATTTATTTAACATGTGATTTTAATATAAACTTAAATCTACTTAAAATTATTCCAAAATAATTGCATATTATCATTTTTCTAATCTATCTATCAAATCACACAAGTTTATCTTATTTTTTTGTTAGAATAATAATGAAAAAGATATTTATGTAGAACAATTTACTCATCATATTGATTTATATAACTAGATTGTTTAGTATTATATAATTTTTAATTTAATTCTTTATAACTCTATATAATATCCAACTAAACCAAGGATAATATAAACTTCAAGATAGTAGTTAAAGAAAATACTTAAAATAAGATAAAAGTTCAATACTTACACTTATACTTAAAATAAGATAAAAGTTCAATACTTACACTTACGTAAGAATCCTATATATGATCTTTAGCAATGATGATCTTCCTTTCTGTATTTCATCCAAATTTACTAGTATCTTTTTTTTATCATATCATAAACAATGTTTCACTTTTTCTTTAAAGACTTAATCTTAGACTCTATGTGAGGTTTAGCTCTTAAGTTTGAATTAGAAAGTTTTGTTGCTACCATACTTTCTAATTCATTGAGATATCCAGCTTTAAATCCAGTATTAACATTATAAGTTCCCACATTATGCAAATCAATCATGGAGGAAATTATGACAACATCCTCATCATAAGTCCACTTTCATTTTGTTCCTTTTGAACTTTGAGTGTCAATAGTTGAGGGGGACTTCATCCACATACTTATCTACCAAATTAAAGCAATATTGATAAATTAAAAATAATCATCATAATAAAGGAAAAATAAAAACATTCATAAAATTCTTCATACCAATTAACATTAAGCATCAATAGCTAACGAGAACAATATAGTTTACAATAATAGCGTGCAATATAAACAACAAAGAGTACAACAACTTACATAAACAATAATATAAAACCTCCTAACACTGAAAACAAAATAGACAACCTACAAAGTGTTAATTCTCATTTTGCCTAGATGTTTACCATTCACTGAACATTTCGCGTGCCAATCCAATTCTCTAATTTGTCTAAGTATTAGTTGGGTCAATAATAGTGATAGACTCCTCCTCAACAACTAGATTAGTGTGAAAATAATCCCCTAAATCACTCTCCATGGGATCAAAAATTATCTCCTGCCTAATAAAATTATAAAACAAACAACAAGCTAAAATATTACAATTGCATGTCTTTATTTAGATCATATGATGGACTCCTAAAAATGACCCACCTAATTTTTAATAACCCAAAATACCTCTCAATTATATTGCGTGCAGTCACATATTTCATATTAAAAAATTCCTCTGGAGTTCTTGGTTGATAAGCTTGACGTTATTCATTCAAATGGTACCTTTGACCCCTAAAAGGTACAAGGAAACTCTCATAATTTGTATAACATGCGTCAACTAGGTAATAGCAACCTATATAAAAAACACTACATAAGTTATACAATTCACATTTTCTCATAAGTTATTATTATGTTATTTTAACTAATAATTGGTTTTCAAACCCTCGGAAACAATAACGGGATGTTTGGTTCAATGGAATAGAAATTCTATTCCTAGCATGTTCCTAGTATATTATTTAACCTATGTTTATCTATTCTTAAAATTTGAAGAATGGATAAAACTACTGCCTACTTATCTTTATCTATTCCTCGAGTTACTATTCTTCTTCAAGACAAATTTATGCTTCTCACGTTAAACCTCTTAAAACTTCTCCTTTTTCGACATCTTAAACTTTTTCAAGCTTCCCTCCCGAAACTTCTTCCATTCTTCAAGCTCATGATTCTCTTCTCTAGTTTGTGATTTTTGCCTTCTATAAGTGACTATTTTCGTGATTTTTGTCTTCTGTAAGTTCGTGATTTCAATGCGACCATGAATAAGTTTTGGCTTTTTTGTCTTCTGTAAGTGGCTATTTTCATTATTCGGATTCATCTCTTGGGAACGTCTCTTTTGTTCTTGAACTCAAAAGGGGATTGGATTTAGTACGTTAAATTTTGAATCCTAAGTAAGAGGGGATTCTTGAACTCAACTAGTACTATCTCCAATTTCAGGTCTCATCCTTGTAAAATTTGGATCAAATCCAAACATGGGATTGGGTTTATCAATCTTAATGAGACTGAAAGTAAAATCGTTGTTCCTCATTTTTTCCTACCTTAGAAGCTTTGGTTTCACCTTTTTGTCAATGCCCTTGTTGTATGCGTCGTTGGTTAGTGTCCTAATATCCATAACTTCTCATCCTTTTATCGATCTCCCAATGCTGTTGGGGAAAAACCCAGATGGGAGTTTTCCAGTTTGGTCGATTATCATGTTCAATCTATACTTGTATTTTGTTAGGATCTTTTTCATTGCTTAGAAAGTTCACAAGTGGTGAGGAGCCTTACACACCATATTTTCTGTTTTTGATAATCAAACAAATTGAAAGCTCTGCAGCTATAGATTTCACCTCTTCCGGGATCATTAATTAGGTTCTTTATATTTATGTATTGTCATGTTATCAAGTGTTTTGATTAAGGTTCATCTCTATCAAAGAGAGAAAAATATGACTAAGTTGAAAGCGATGATAGTGTCTGAAAGCGATGATAGTGTCTGCAAAGTAATCTGTGTGGTTGATATTAGTTTGGTGCTTAGTTCTGATTTTTCAGTCAAATAGGATTAGATTTTGTTCAGGATAAGGATTTGCTTATCAGACGTTGTCATTTTCTTAGGCACACTAGCAACTAATCGGAAAGTATTTTGCATCAGCCATCATCTCAATTGCAATAAACTAGAAAAGTGCCATTACCTATAGTTCCCACTGCGATGTGATGATGCGTAGACCTAGTCAGTGTCATTTGTGGCAAAATAAGTTTGATAAGCATTTGTCTACTACGTTCATTTGTAAGATGGGTCATTGAATGCATTTGATACAGGGTATATTAATTGATGGAAATAAGGTGCCGTAAGTTATTTTATTTTACATGGTTCCTCTCAATGCTTTTGCAGCTACTTTAATACGTGTTTTTTAGCTCTGAAGGCCTCCAATCAACTACAAGGTATGCCCATTTCAATAATCATATATGCTATTTAAGTAGTTCAGATTATAAAGCTTTTGGACTAGAAAAATAGCATAATTGGGCCTTGGGAATGTTTAACATCCATATTTACAGACAACATGGGGTTGACTATTTGTTCCTCCCCTTTCGGCCATTCACACCCTTCATTTTTAATGTTCTTTCCAAAAGAATTTGCAGAGAGGTCAAACCCATTACGGCATTTTTGAATCACTTCCAAAAAAGTTGATGGATATGTAAAAAAGATTCTTTTTGTAACCCATTACGGCCTTTTTGTATCACTTTCAAAAACAGTTGATGGATATGTAAAAGAGATTCTTTCTTTGCCACGTTAGCTATATCTCATTTATTGACACAAACAAATAGAAACAAAGATGTGGCATGTACGTCACCTTGTTTGTTGTTATTGTAATAAACAAAGATGTTGTTATTGTAATAAACAAAGATGTGGGTCACTTGTCTGCTGTTTTTGTAATAACTTACAGTGCAACTTAACGGTGTATATAAACCCCTTCCTCAAATTAATTTAGCACATTCTCTTCCTTCCCTCTTCCGTCCTGTAAGATTCTCTATCTAGAGCACACAAAGATCACAACTTTCTTTCGTAATTCGAACAAAGATCCCAACTTTCCATTATGGGTAGTCGAGAAATGTTCCCGCAGAGTATCGTTGAGTCCAATTCCTTACTCAATGAGCAAACCACCTCTCCCCCGACAACTATTGCTACTGCTGTTAATGGCGCCAGTGTAACTCCTGTTTATGGTAGAAGCTCGAGCTCTGGGAGTTTGTACCCATTTTTAACAGCGGACTGGGGTGAGTTGCCACTCAATGCCGACGACAACGAGGATATGCTGCTCTGCGGTGTTCTCCTCTGCGCAATGACTGTCGGGTGGGATCCATCTCTTAAAACTGAGCCTCAGGTGGATTTCAATGACTTCCAGACGGTGAAACTGGAACTGCCAGAGATTTCTACGGTGTTGCTGGTGCCTCCAGCGGCCGTCCAGCAGGATGATAGGGTTGCCTCGGTGGCGCCTCGGGTGGGGCCGCCGAAGGGGAAGCACTATAGAGGTGTGAGACAGCGGCCTTGGGGGAAGTTTGCGGCGGAGATTCGGGACCCGGCGAAGAATGGGGCAAAGGTCTGGTTGGGGACGTTTGAGACGGCGAAGGACGCGGCGGTTGTTTATGATAACGCCGCCTATAGAATGCGGGGGTCCAGGGCGTTGCTGAATTTCCCGTTGAGAGTTAATTCCGGTGAGCCCGATCCCGTGAGAATTACTTCCAAGAGGTCCCATCATCTTCGTCGTCAGAAAGTGGGTCGCTGAAGAGAAGAAAGAAGGTTGTTGGTCGGTCGTCGTCGTCGGCTTCTACTACGGTGGTGGGTCGAGTTGCGGAGCAGATGAGAAACCAAATGGCAACTGAAACACTTGAAAACCAAACGGCTGATGAGACAATTGGCGAGCAGCTATTGGTTAGCTGATGATGATGTCATCATTTATATCGCAAAAGCTGGGGAAAAAAAAATAAAAAAGAGAATTTTGTTGAAAATGAAAACAATTTTTGAATATAATAGCTTGAACCCTACCGTACTATAAGGTTGGACCGTGGGATATTGGTCCTGACTTTCTTCCATCAAGCTCAAAAAATTCCCCTATAAGCAACACATCCAGAGATTGATTATGTTGTGATGAGAACAGCAGAAGCAGCAGAACCATTCACATCATCAACCATAAAAATATTTACAAAAACTCATGTTTCACTTGTTACAATTCCATACTCAAGAGTGTTCAGAGATAATAAAACAAAGGAGAAAGAGAAATTAAGAAAATATATACCATCCACACACTTGAAACGGATGAAAGCCTACACAAAGAAGAAATTAGTAAGAGAAACACATTGGCCGAAAGGAACATACAACAGTTACAATGTCCAAAACCTTGTTAGGTTTACCTATCACACGTTTAGTTTATCAATGGGCACATCGAGAATATAATCATGAGATAGGCTAAGGAGGACCACAATATACTTATAATTAATTTTAAAAAATGCTTAGTTATTAGCATTATTTTTTTTCTCAACAAAATTATATCCAATATCGATATCCAGTCCATCACTAACCTCTGTCTCACCAGCTGTAGCAGCTACAGAATGCGCAACTTCCATTTCTCTATCATT
>JANIPM010415461.1:0-11777 GCA_027478405.1 Erythroxylum cassinoides | reverse complement strand
ATTCATGTAAACATATTACATAAATATTAAGACCTTGTTCTTATAAAAACAAACAACCTATTGTATTAAATGTGCTTCAACCTACGAACAGTCTATAGGTAACGAACCCTACGCAGAAATGAGTTCACAAGTTTGCGTGACACAGTTCGCAAAGCTCGATTTACAATAGCTCTTACTATTTCCATTGGAAGACCTATAGGATATAAAGTCCTAATCAACTCCCTTCTACGCATCTCTTTAATAAATGTCATAACTAACAAATTATAAGTCTTCTCCTTAGGCATATTATTCTAGAGCATTCGTAACAGTTCGCCTTGAGGTTGAGGTAATGTTGCAAACAAAGTCATGTACTTTACTTCAACATTTGTATAAGCTCGACAACCTCCAAAATATAACTCTTGCATTATGTTATTAACTAAAATAACATGTTGTGTTAGACCGTCTCCAGGCATTAAACGCATGTTAACTAACTTTACATACATGCTACTAATGTGTCTCTTTTGTGCCTCACATTGAAACACATAGCGAACTTATGCTCATATATGGAAATAATTTAATTTATTTTGTTATTAACAATTTATTTAACTAATCAAATTATGCTTTTAATATCTAATCAATTAGAAACTTATTTCTACTCTAATCATATTCAAATATGAATAATACAAATTGACTTAGAGACTTATTTCTAATTTAAATTATAATTGAACTAATCAATTATCTTGTTAATTAGAAACTAATTTCTAATAAAATTTCCCTTTTTTTAATTTCAACTAAACAAATTAGTTTTGATTTTAATTAGAAAACATATATCTAATTTTAATTCAACAAAAAATACAATTAGAAAACTCATTTCTAATTTTGTTGATTTTAGAAACTTATTTCTAAATTTATTTTAACTTGTATTAAAGTAATAATAATAATTTCTAATATTTTATATTAATTAGAAACTAATTTAACTAACTTAATTAGTTTGTGTCAATTAGAAAACGTATTTCTAATTTTTATGTTACATTTATTTTAAAACATATATCCAAAAAATTATTTATAAAAACTTTTGTCTTTATTATACTTATATGTATAACAATGTATCTGTGCATATTTCTAAGCCTTCCTTTGCCCAAGTGATGTTCATAGAGAGAATATCCAACAAGGTTGACAACATCTCCATCCTCTCCCACTGCACCACGATCCCTCCATTAATGCACTATCAGTGTTGTAGCGCCCCTTACCGTAGAGTACACACTGGGACGTCTGGAGGTCATTCCGGTGCATATCCTACGATAAAGGTGAGCTACTACTGATCACTACATTTACTTCACATGGCATCATAGCATTATTCACTTATAAAGCATCATAAGAAAATCACAATATTTTAAAAACCAACTTTTTCCTCTTTTCATTGCATAAAAACCAAAGTTTAGAATATGTTTTTCAACACTTCTTACAAGTACATTATCAAAACTTAATACAAAAGTACTACATGAACGAGGAAATACACAAAATCTATCTAATCTGTCTCCAAAATCTAGCTGACCGACCTTTGAGCCATGACTTCTCTTCCCAAATTACCAGTCTACGCTATTGGTAGAGTCTCTCAATAGCTAGAGTCATCTCTCAGTCCTGAAAAGATAATGTTGCAATTTTGGTGAGTTTTGCGAACTCAATGAGGTAACCATCATCGATGGTCCACTCAATTCAGATAATACAACAATTCACATAACATGTCATTCACAACTTAGCATAATGAACACATATCACATTTACATTTGAGAGCAAATCAATTTGGCATTTCAAACAATCCACATACTTGTTAAAAATACATATGAAATGCTCATGAGACTCTTTTCCAATTGTTACGTTGTTGTGACCAACTGCCTAACTGTCCTGTATCTATTTTGGATAACCCAGCTCATTGCTAACTGTCCCTTATCCGATGAAGATACAGGGCTCATTTTACATAATGAGCCTTAGGCTCTTAATCACTTTCTGAGCTCGAGGCTCTTTTTCACACTTTGAGCTTTAAGCTCTGACAGTAGCTACTCTGGTCACAACTGTCATTATCTAATTGTGCAATCATGTACGAAATGCATCTATCACAATCAATCAAATTATGAAGCATATAGTTCGTCACATTCACATTCAAGTAGCACTTCAATATCCCATTCCGATATCACAATCATCGAACCTTCATTATCCGGAATCAACAATCAGAACACATTCATTCAATCATTTATAACAGAATTTAAGCAAACAAGTAATTAAGTGAGACTGTTTAGGTTACTCACAAGTTACTCCCAAAGCTAATGCCTGGAAGTTCCGATAATGTCTGGAGGTTGACCTTCCAATTGCTCCTCTATGTCAAACAACATACATATATATCACAATTTGTACAATCATAGGAGTTTAATAATGAACATGAATGAAATGAAATATGTACAATGTATGTTTATGACAATCCTGGGTATCTTACCATCAATTTCATCACAAAATCATTCTTATATCAAAACTCATCTAAGTATAATTTTTACTTAGGTTCAGATCTCACTAAAACCATTAAAAACACAATTCATTTCTCATTGACTTACTTTTAGATTTTTTCAAGACACACTTTCGGGTCTACTGTTCACGTTTAATTACAAGGTGAAATTGATGTAATTTGGTCATACTCTCTTCTAGAAAAGTGTTCCTCTATGTCTTATTTTTTATTGACACCAAAATCACTCAATTTGGTTCAAGAATTTGGAAGATATGCCTCAAACATTTTCTGATTGCTCTTATCCAAAATAATATACTATACCCAACTTCCTTCTAGAAATTAAACATCTTAGAGACTGAATCACAATTCAACTTCTTCATATTATTTGTAGCACTATTTCTCTAGTTTACTCCAAATAAAAATTATCTCATTTGGAATCCTATAGATCCAAATATAATCAAAATACTGAAGTGTGTTCAGTAAGATATTCCTATTCATACTATTTCAACAGATTCCCACACTTTAATTTGATCAAACTTTTTCAAATCAATTCAGAATGCTATAATTGTTTTTGGAGAGATAGAATAATGTGCTAGGAATCCATTGGTTTAAGAATCAAGTCATTTGGATGTCTAGAGAAGAAGTTATAGTCAGAAGAAGCAAGATGGTTCAGCTTGCACATGATGCTCTCAGGTATACAGTAAGTCACAGCCACTATTGGAGAGCACAGTGACTTGATGTGACAAATAAACATGAGTCTTGCAATTAACTCATGGGCGTGAGAGAGGAAAGTCACAGGGGTGCAGGAGTCACAGGCGTGAGAGGAACATGAGTGTGCAAGAGTCATGGGTATGACAGATAAAGACAAAATTTGGGTGAGAGCAGAAGTCAGACCTGTCCCATGTTTATCACTTAATCCCTCTCAATTAATTTCATATGGCTATTAATTTTGGTAGAGAGGTAGAGCAGTGTCTTACGAGTCCAATGGTTCAAATATCATCTCATTTGGAGGTCGAACGAAGAAGATATTGCCAAAAACCCATCGGATTTTCATCACTCCTGAAAACTTCAAAGCACGATAGCGACCTTCTACTATAAATCACCAATAAGCACGACGTTGCAAATCCAATATCCTCAAAAAGACGCATTTTCACTATACCTCAAGGTCACCATCATGCTTATGCATGACTGTGCAAATCCAATATCTTCAAAAAGCCGCATTTTCACTATAAGCACGACGGTGCATTTCCACTTCTTCTTCTCCACCGAAATCTCAACTCTTCATAACTTTTGATCCAGAACTCCAAAATCTGCAAACTTTATATCAATGGAAAGCTAAAAGAAAGATATACAACTTTCATGAAGACAATTTTATCAAAATATGCCTAGATCAATACAGTAAATTCATGGAAGTTCATATCGAAAATTTAACTTTCTACTCTTCATTTTCAGTAACTTTCCAGATGACTTTCGTTATAAAAATCCAACACTTCACTTATTATTTCTAGTCTCTTTTACTCCATTTCATTCAACTCATTTACCACAATTTCACACTACCCCTAAATATAAAAATTTAGTCAAAAATCATCGAAAGCCAAAAGTCGATGGTTTATCCTATTCATGTACTGCCACCATTCTCTGCATTTTCAACTATTAGCCATATTCTCTATTTTCTTTCCAACTTTTATTTATACATTCATTCTTATCTTAGACCATCATTTTACAACTACTCTTCGACTCAAAAATCATTTTCTTAATCATCTCTAAAGCTTTCATCCACTCACGTATACACATACATATATATATAAATGCACAGTGAAGAAACAGAGTATATCCCCTTTTCATATATAATCTTCTACACTAACCTCATACACCATTTCATTGCTCTATCTAACTCCAAAAATTATTTCTACATCACCTGATCACTAACAATCCATCAAATACTAAATAACACTATATCCATATTTTTCATCCCATTAACACAATGTTCATGAATATAACACGTAAATGCCATGATTATGCAACTGACAGTAATTCATTAAATTTATTTCATAAATTTCCAACTCTAAAGAATTTACTCAATACTTACTTGTTAAAAACTCCAAGATCTGCAACTATTCCAAAACCCTAAATTCTATTGCAAATTCACGTATTCATCTGTGTAAAATGACTAGCTTCTGGTTTTTCTTAGGTAGAAAAGATAAATAGCAGTGTGGTAGAGGTGTGGGATAAGGAAAGACAAGAAATCTCTCAAAAGGATTTTGGTAAGCAACTTTGTGTATTGGAAAGAAATTTGAAAAAGGTGGCTACAAGGAAGGTATCTGGAAATAACATTAAGCCCTTTTTAACTCTCAGATAACTATAACTTACTTCTAATAATTTACCAAGGCCACTTAACTAAGTTAATGACACTTGTCACTTTCCTAATGTCTAAGCTCTAACTAAGTCCTTTTGGAACTAATTCCTTTAACTCTTATCTTTACGTCACAATTATCTCCAATATTCTTTTGATTCCTTTTTCCTATTTTTTAAAAATTTATGAAAATCATTCCTAAATTCACCAAAATTAAAAAATGCAACTATTTCACTAACCCATAAAATTTCTAATAAAAATAAATTTCAAAATTCTCAAAAATAACACAACTCAATCCAATTATACCCGAAATTATCCATGAATGCATGTATAATTATTTTCATGTGCAAAATTTTACTATTAACGTGTATATGTATGTCATATTATGAATGAGCATGAAAAATGCATTTCTAAGTTCTCATTAATCACTCATATTTACTATTATAACCTCCTACAAGTAATGAGATGTTACAAGTGCAGTAGTACTACAAGTACCAATGGATTGGCTTCGAACGTTGTTCATACTTCTAAGCCTTCCTTTCGTTTTTGTTTTTCGTTCGTTCGTTTTTTTTAAACTTGTCTATCTTGGCTTATAGAGAGAGAAGAAATAACTCTCAACACAACGTTTTTGTAAGAATCATTTTGTCATCGTAAAAGACCAGTCATCAACCTAACAGTCAAGACAGATGAGAAAAAATTGAAAATGACATTTTCTTGTTGGATTATTGGAACAGAAAGAGTAACAACAAAACCAAAGGGCAAAACATATGATATAGTAAGAAAAAATAGCATTTCGCAAATATCACGATATTCAGAAAAAAATGCAAATAACTACCATCATATAACTACCTTTGGTAGTTATTTCTAGAGTCTAAGTACTATTATACCCTTCATAGGTGTAATAGTAACTTATAAAACCAAACAATTAGAGTGAAAAATAATGAAAGAAGCATACCACCAATCACTTTACAAGAACAAAATGAATTCAGA
Organism: Erythroxylum cassinoides; assembly: GCA_027478405.1. Taxonomy (NCBI): domain Eukaryota; kingdom Viridiplantae; phylum Streptophyta; class Magnoliopsida; order Malpighiales; family Erythroxylaceae; genus Erythroxylum; species Erythroxylum cassinoides. Next base: position 5,958 of record JANIPM010415461.1, on the reverse strand, counting down.
AAATGGAATTGACATTAGAGAAAATAAGTGTGTACGATGTTGCTCACCATGAAGTCGCATAGTTAATAATTTTTTGTAAATCAAGATAATAGTAGTCAATTGATTGGTGATTAAAACACAAAAAAGAGGTGGAAGAGGGAGGTAATTAGGGAAACAGGGACTTTATAGGATTTTGGAAGACTTGATTCTCTAAGAATGTCAAAGAGGTTTTTATCCTTAGAAGTAGTTTTGGGTTTAAATCCTTTGTACTACTTAACCCGTTTCAACCATGTTTGTGTCTCAAAACGACATTGTTTTATATGAAATACATCTAAACGACTTCATTTTGGGATGGAAATAGAATTGGAATAAGTAATATAGAGGACTTCATGTCATAGTTTTGAGGTTTCACGGGAAGTTATAGAGCAGTAGTGTTGTTCTCGAGTCTTTTCTTATTGTCATTGCTTTCCACATTATTTCTACTCCTCTGTTTATTCCTATTTGTAAGTTTTATGCATTCTATTTATCTATGGTTATCATTTTATTATTGTAATTTAAAATAAGTTAACTGAACATAAAGTGCTAGTGCCAAGTTCTATTTCTTTTTTATTTTTATTTAAGTATTGATATGTAATTTTATATGTCATGTAGATGTTGACTTCTTAAAGTGTCATGTCTATATGGTAGACTAAGTCAATACTATTAATTATAATATTAATGAGGGCTTCATATGGTAGTAGTACTTGAGTGAGCTCAAATACAATTCTGATGTCAATGTAAGAACTGAAGTTAGCATGATATCTGATTCTTGTGGGTAAAATCTGTAGTGTAAATGTCTGGCAATAGACATCCATTCCAATAAGAATACCGTCATCATAGCGCGTTGAAATGGTGAAGGGGCAATCTTAAGTCCAAACGGCATAACAATCCATTGACATTGGGCGTTTGTAATATAAAAGGTTGATTTGTACTTGTCTTGAGGGTTAATTCCGAGTTGTCAAATCCTGCTTTAAGATTAAACTTGGAGAATATAGTTGCTTCCTTTAGAAATAACACCTACATACTAATTTTCGACAGTGGGAATTCATAATCTTGTAGGAAAGCATTTAGAAGTTTATAGTCAATGACTAACCTCTTTTTCCTTCGTTTCTGTTCAGACCTTTTGTTGACATAAAAAGCCGGACAAACCTAATTAGATTTAGTGGGCATAGTTAGTCCTTGCTGAAGGAGAATAACATACTCTTCTTGTGCTAGTTTCAAATCATTAGGATTCATACTCGGATGAGACTAATATCTTCGTTTTTCTTGAAAAGAAGACAAATGATGAAATTAGCATTCTTCCATTAAAGATTGGAATGAGAGAATTGTCCATGAGACTGAGGACAGTAGTCCAAAATTTGGTCTCTCAGGACTTTACACGGTGGTGGTACTTGAGTAAGCTCAAATATATTCCTGATGTCAGTGTAAGAACAAAAGTTAGTACGACATCTAATTCTTATGGGTAGAATTTATAGTGGAGATGCCTGACAATAAGCATCCAATCCAATAAGAATATTATTTTTATAGCTTTGACTAACATCGTAAAATAAGATAAAGTTTAATATTTTAAATATAATTTACCCTTATGCATATAAAAACATTTATATTTAAAATAAGAAAAAAAAAGATTGTAACAAAAAAATAAAAGAGTCCAATGTTTCAAGATTTATAAAAAGTAATTAATCACATTATAGGAGGAATGGAATTTTAAAGTTGATATGTTAAATTCAAATTGACTGAGATTTAAACTAGTTCAAGCCGTAAATTAAAGGCTTGAAGCACAATAAGTATTAGGGTATTGGCAAAGTTATGAATACCGTACTAGGTTCGGTACTGGATTGAGTTCTAAAACGGTACTGTACCAGTATCGGTTACCATTTCAAGTAATTTTTTAAATTTATGAAATAGTTCCTAAAATTTTAAAAATTTGTAAAATAATCCATTGGTATACTGTACAATTGTACCGTATACTGTACTAGTTTACATCATCCATGTTTTCAAAAATCTTAATAATAAATAATAATGACAATTAATATAAAATAACAATAATTTTTAAATATTTCACATATAGATAATAACCAAAATTAACATAAACAAAGACAATCATCATCATACAACTATAAAATTCAGAATAATACAAAGTATGTAAAATATTACAATAATACAATTTCATCATTTTAATAAATAATATTACATCAAAAGATTCAAAACATCTAATAAAAAGAACAATAAATATCCTTAAACAATTTACAAAAAGAGTTGATGACGAATAAACAATTAAGTAGAAGTTAAACCTGAAAAAAAAAACATTACAGTTACATTATCTATATAGAATTTAACATAAACATCAAATACAAGTAACATTAAAAGAAGAGTAAAAACAAAAACCTGGAATTCAATCGTCAATGGGAGGATACTCGCTAGAACTGCACTGACCCCAGTGATCATTTGATACAAAATCCTTATCATTGATAGGAGTTTCATCATCATTATCATTCAAATTTAATGCACTAAATGACATGTCAATCCTTTCCTATCCAGATTATCTTCCAAATCTAAATCATTCATATCAACCAAATTGGGTTATTCAGAAACCCAATCCGCCAAAACATCAATATTATCAATGGCAATTAGATCAGTTGAACTACTTATGCTATTATCCCATATAGCAATGAACAAAACTGCAATTCCTTTCTCACTCATATGACATAGCCGCTTGTACCATAACTCAATTTCATTATCAAATTCAGCTACATTAATAACATCTTTAACTATGTTCGCTTGAGTCAAATATAGAGTAGAACACTTCTTACCTCTAGCCATAATCATGGATCCTTTAGAGAGCTTCCAATTACCACCTGAAAAATTGCTATCAAATCCATCATCACAAAATTTACCAACAGAAATAAGAATAAGCTGAATATATGGAGCATGCTTGACATGCTTAAGATTCAACTTAAACCCATTAGAAGTCACTAAGCACACATCTCCAATACCTGCACATTTAGTCATACCTCCATTTGTTATTTTGACATCTCCAAAATCACCATGTATGTAGGATGTGAATGCATCTCTTCTAGCTGTCACATGAACTGAAGCACCACTATCTATCACCCAACTAGTCTCATCATTTGCATAATTGATGGTATCAAGCTCTTAAACTAATAGGAGACCTTCAGGAGTGACATTGACCCTGTCATCATTTGCATTTGGGTCTACTTTCTTCTCTTTTTCTTTATTCTCCCTGTTTTTTTCTTCCATTTGTAACAATATTTCTTGATGTGCCCTTTTTTCCCACAGTGATTGTACTCGATATCTTTATACATTTTCTTTGATTTGCTCCTGCTGTAATCTCTATTTTTGGGATCTCAACTTTTGCTTCTCCCCCTGGATTCTGTAATTAGAGCTTTTGAGAATGAAGAAGAGCCTTATGATTTCCTTCTCATCTCCTCATTTAAAACACCACTCTTAGCAAGATCCATAGACATTATTCCATTTGGTGCAGCATTAGTTAAAGACATTCTAAAAGTCTCACAAGAGTCAGGTAAGGTGCCAAGAAAACACAACCTTGAACTTCTTCTTCAAATTTGATTCCTATGGAGGAGAGTTGATTTAGGATTTCTTGAAAGGTATTCAAGTAGTCTATCATTGAATCACCACCCTTATATCTCAAGGTCATCATCTACTTTATCAAGAATAGTTTGTTACTTCCTGTTTTCCTTGCATACAATTGCTCCAATTTGTTCCAAAGTGCCTAAGCATATGTCTCTCCACTAATGTGGTTCAACACGTTATCATCTACCCATTGTTGAATGTAGCCACAAACTTGTCAATGTAGCAAAGTCCATTCTTGCTCTGATTTATTTTCAGGTTTCTCTGTTGCAAACACAGGCTAATAATAGTCCTTCACATAAAGCAAGTCTTCCATCTCACCCTTCCATAGAGCATAGTTAGCCCCATTCAGATTAATCATTCTACTAGTATTAACTTCCATTACTTGCAAAGATAATTTACCAAAGGAACCTATCTCTGATACCACTTTGATAAGACCGACGCTCCAAATTTAATTCCTAGTAATAAAACAATAAACAGAAGACACAAAATTTAATGTGAAAAAATCTCTTGCTCAATGTGAGTGAGTAAAAACCATAGCCCAAAGCAAATTTCACTATTACAAAAATGATTACAATAGTCCAACTAGTTTCAATAATCAACCATAGGATGATAACAAATCATAGTTCACCCTAATAGATCATCAACAAATGGTACATAAAATGGAAGAACAAATAGGACTAAAAAATTTCTACTTATCTGGGCAACAAATACACTGAAAATTGCCTATGCTAGAGACCACCAAATGTTGATCCCATCGTATGGAATAAAGACTAATAAGTGTAGAACTCCCACGCGAAATTTCAGTCAAATCGGAGAACAAATCGCCACTTAGTTAACCATTTAATCAAGACTGTGTAGATGGGGTTGTAGAAGTGAGACAGCTACTGTTTGTGAATTTTTTTGGACAAGTTACAGAAATTCAATGGCTAATCGCACCGTCCACAATCAAGATCAATTTGTTAGATATCTTCACACACAAAAAATTCAGCCAAATTTGACAAGAAACAGCTACCGATCGTTCCTCTAATCATCAGGTATGCAAGCTGAAAATTTTGAAAGAAAGATTTTGTTTACACTAAAAGAGACGAACACCGTACAAATCTTTTTTATCAATCCCCATAATCAGTGTAGACACTCCAAATATTTTTGACATTTGTTTATCTTGTATTTTATTTTAAATAAAATATGGGTAACAATCCATGCAGAGTGAAACTCAAAAGCCAACAGAACGAAGGGTACTGGGTTAAAAGCTAGTAGCTATCCAGTCGAATGCGACAGCCACTAGTGCCGGATCAACTGATCATCACCCAAATACTTTTCAAAAGTTGAGTGATCTATCAATTATTGCGTCCAACAGATGAGAGATAGGAGACTTGTAAGTCTAGGTCAACTGGTCAGTCTGTGGCTAAAAGTGTACGTTTAAAATTGTGATCTATTTAGTACTGACAATTCCAAGTAAGAAGGATTCTCAGAGCAAAAATGGTGGCCAACTTTCTAACGCAGTTGCCATCTATATTACAACTTTGGTCGCATTATGATTGGTTCAGCCTGGTTCTGGTGGAATTGAACGTTGCTGTTTGGATCCATGGAGTGGGCTGCTTCTCGCGAGAGCTCTGGCTTGAAGGTTCCTGCAAAACAAGGAAGGGACGTTGGGGGTTATTTCCCGATAAGCCCCTCCGGCGCTCAAGTTAGTCTTTTTGTGATGGTAGGATCGCTTTGAGCAGAGAAAACTAGGGTTATGAGTACGTACCAGTATCATGGCAAAGCTGTACCTTATATATGAGAGGGTTGTTAGGTTTAAGTCTTTACGTATGCATGGGAGTCTTCCACCTGCTAGTGGGCCATGGATGCGTGGACTGGGTCTGGGCCTAGCTTAGCCGATAGGCGTGAGACCAATCCTTGAAGGATGGACCGATCGGCTCATGGGTTCTTATGACTGGGTTCGGTCCTAGCACGACCGACCCAACCATAAGCCCCCTACTCTTCGAGTCTGAGCAAAGAGAAGGGTCGAAGGAGTATACCAAGATCTTGTCGCTCGTCTGTGGGATAGCTCGGGGTAGGCCCGATCGGTTGGATATTAATGTTGTAGCTTGTCTATGGGACAGCCCGTAGTAGGTCCGATCGGTCGGGTATTGATGCATAGTGCGCGACTGCTCGTATTGGGATCGACCGGATGAGTGTCCCGATCGGTTGGCATCGACATTTATTGCATGACAGCTCGTTCCAAGAGAGTTCAGGCAAACATCTGTGCTGAGCGCGTGAAGGTACTTTATTTAATTATTACTGACGGCGCGTGCCCTCTGACAGATTTTCAGAATCTGAAAC
>JANIPM010415431.1:0-11778 GCA_027478405.1 Erythroxylum cassinoides | reverse complement strand
CAATTAACGTTCCCATGTAATTTAATTAAGTCAATCCCATTGAAAACAATGAAGTCAATTCCATTCAATCCAAGTAACCCAATCCCATTCAATTCAGTCAATTCTATTCAATTCAAGTAAACCAATCCCATTCAATACCATTTCATATTCCCATTCAATGCAATTTCATATTCCCATTCAATTAAATTAAATCAATCATATCATGCATATAAACATGAGGCCCAATTTTCATTTATTTCTTCGTTGTGACCGAGTGCCTAAACTGTCCCGTATCCATTGGATAACAGGCTCATTGATAACTGTCCCACGTGGGGCTCATTGTAAACTGTCCCATATAGGGCTCATTGTAAACTGTCCCATATAGGGCTCATTGAACGTTGTGCCTGAAGCTCTGAATCATTATCTGAGCACGAAGCTCATTTTTACTCGTTGAGCTTTAAGCTCTGATCAGTGGCTCCTCTAGTCACAACGAGTTATATTTCGTGCATTCATGAAATGAAATGCATTGTTCACATTTGTATGCACTTGTTCAATCATAATCAATGAATCATCGGACCATAGTCCGGCATTCAACATATAGTTGTAAAATCACATTTTCACTTGTATGCATATGCAGAAACACTTAATCACTTCAATACACTTAGTTCGGCCAGTTCACATTCAAGTAACACTTCAATATCACAATTACCAGTATACAATCATCGGACCTCCTGTCCGGAACCCATATTCAATCGCAATCAATAAAATCAATCCATGCTCATTCAATTTATAACAAAAGCAATAAACCAATAAATAAGACCATCTAGGTCTACTCACAGTACGCTCCAGATAGCATTTGCTTTGATGATCCAGAAACGTCTGGATGAGGACGTTCTATCCTGTATCATCCATATACAAAACACAATTTGCACACACATTAACAAAAGCACAATTGTATAGCCATCCCATTTTCACAAGTGTATATGTGCAATATATCATGCATGCTCAATGACAATCCCGGGTATTTACTATACACTCACACTGTATGCCCATTCTCTAATCATAATTCAATAGTCTAAGTTTTACACTTCATTTTCATATGATCATGTTAAATAAATGCACATTTGACTCTTTAAGAGTCTAGCATATCCATAAGCTTGTATCTCAAGAACATTTGCCCATTTGTATCATAATTAAATTTTCCGTCATTCATTTTCCAATCCCATATGATCGCATAAGATCCAATTCCCTTTCATAAATAATCATTGAACACCTATTACTTACCTTCCTTGAATAGCATTACAAGTATATAAACATTTTCATCTCCAATCCACTTATGCATTTGACACTTTGATTTCATCCATTTATTCTCTAAGTTTTAACCTTCAATTTCACTTCAAACCTTTCATATATTAGTCCCATAAACCAAGGATCATTCTAGGTTCACTTTAAAACCCATTTGAGGCTTAATTAGTATCATTTGTCCAGTGAATGTCCGTTAAACGGACTGCTACGGGTCACCTATACCACTTTGAAGATTCGACCCTCAAAACATCAGAATTTCGAAATTTTTCCTGAAATAGAAGTTGTAGATCTCGAAGTCTACTATCAAATCCATATATAAATCATCTCATTCCGAGTTCTACACAAAGAGTTATGCCCCTTGCACTAAAGTATGTTCATTTGAGTTTTGAGATTTTCCAGATTTTTAACTCTTCACTTCCAACACCCAATTTCTCATACTTAGCCCATCATTTCTAGTGCAATACTCATCAATGATCAATATGCTAATTCCCTTTGAACTTTACATCAGTCATACTCAAATTTTTAACCCATTATTGCTCATAAACACTAATATCAAGACAATCCATACATATGTATTCATCAATTTCCTTCACACAATCAACTTCAATTTCATTTTCACTTTATGTCTACTCTTACCTAAGCCTTCACATGTCAAGACACCAAATTAATCCCCCCATTAAGTATCCAAATACATATCATTCACTCACATAATCCATCATTTAAGCTTACAATAACCATACTTATAACATTAAAATCACAACTTTCTTAGGTTAGCTTTAATCACTTCAACTTCTATATATCCTTACATACACTCTTACCCATCAAAATACATCCAAACCAAACATGAACATGAATTTACATCACTCAAGATATATATACACAAACCTTGCAAAACACAAATCAATTCATCAAACCCTCATCATGCAAGCTTCAATTAACCATATTCATGCCATATAACATTAAACTTACTTGATTTTCCAAAACTTACAAATAGCTTAAAACTTGAAAAACAAACATATTACCCACCTTACATCCATGCCATAAGCTTGTCCAATGCTTCAACTTGTCCATAGCTTCCCTTGTTCTTCCAATTTAAAATTACCAAAGCCATAAACAACCAAATCCAATATCATAACCATCATACTTCTCCAAATTGATCACATAATTTATAAACCCATACTAACTTCATAATATCTAAATCAAGAACTTCTAAAATCTCCAATTCATACAAGTGGGTATAACCCTTATTACTTTTCATTCAAAATTAAACATAACTCAAGGCAAAAACACCAACATTAACTCCATAAATCACAAACCCATATCCATCTCATGCCAAATCAACCAAAGACCCAAGAAAATCTCAAAGCTCATAAGGTTCTCTTACCTTTTTCTTCTCCATTTTCGACACTTCTAGGCTCCTTTAGCAAGCTTTCACCTTCTTCTTCACCTTTCTCTTTGAAAAGCAACAAAAACCACTTGAAATCCCATAAAAATCAAAAACCCTAGCAACTCCTTCTTCTTCATCGCCATTCTCCCTCTCCTCTCTCTTTTTCTTGTTTCATTTTCGACTTTCCCCTTGCCAAGGATGCCAGCCACCTCTTATTTATAGTGCCACATCATTAATGAGGGCTAAAAGTCCAATTTGCCCTTCCACTTAAGCCTAAAGTCTCAACTCTTTACGTGGACTTCCAAAACTGCCCCTGAACTCATTTCATGCTTACTTTGGGACATTATTTTCACCATCAAATTGAAGGAATTAGCTAAAACTTACTTCTAGAAAATTGTTCCTCTATGTCTTAATTTCATAATTCCACAAGAATCACCCAATTTGGAGCACTACATCAAGAGTTATGGTCCAAACATGTCGGACATATCATTCTGCCACACATTTTCTAGTACATTATTTCCATACGAAAATTGACCTTCTTAAGGACCAAATTGAAATTCGACTTCTTCATAACAATTGTAGCCCTATGTCTCTAGTTTAATCCAAAACAAGAATCACCTTAATTGGATTACTAGAACAAATGTTATGGCTAAAATACTTTCAAATATCCTCTAATCCGAGACTGCACACTAATCCGAACTTCAATTCACAAATTGGAGATCTTAGGGGCAAATTTGAAATTTACTTTCTTGATATGACTTGTATCCCCATGTCTTAATTTTATTTTTCCACAAGAATCACTTCAATTGGATCTCCACAGATCCCGAATTGCATAAAATACTGAACCATATTCAATATATGATCTAACTCGCTTTGATTTAACTAATCAATCTCAATATAATCTCATAAATTCATAAATTTCCCATAAAATGAAATTCCTTATCTTAGGAATCCAACGCTTCAAGAATCGACTCAATAGGATGTCGGACGGAAAAGATATCAATAAAGATTGAACATAAGTCGGATGAGGAAGGAAGATAGCAAAATCAGAAGGAAGCAAATCGTTCCGATCATCATGAGATTCAATCAAACTTTGTCAATTCAACTCCAAATGACATAAATTTTCATGGAGAGAAAGATACATGTCTTATGAATCTATTGGTCCAAGAATCACCTCAATTGGAGGTCGGATGAGTGAGTTATGCCCAAAAGAATGACTCATGCTTAAACCTGAAAATCGATTTGAACATCTCGTGCCGCAAATGAAATAACTTTTGATCTAGAAGTCGGATTGACTTTGTTCTTAGACCATTGGAAAGAAGACATCTAAATCTACAACTCGTATTAGAGGCCTCGAAGCGAGAATCGGCCTCTAAACTGATCACAATTGCGATTTTCACAAGTTGACCCGTGAATGTCCGTTTAACGGACATGCATGTCCATTTAACAGACATTTACGGCCAAAAGTGTACCAATTCACCCGAGAAAGTCCGTTTAACGGACACCTATGTCCGTCTAACGGACATGAACATAGCAAGTGGTCCTTTTGACCTGATAAAGTCCGTTTAACGGACTCCCATGTCCGTTTAACGGACATGCGTTTCCCAAAACCTCTCAAACCCTTTCCAAAGCTTCCAACATTCAATCTAACATCATAAACACTTATAATCTTAAAAAATTCACTTATTCAAATATCTAAACACTTCATAACAATCAAAACAACAAGTTCAATTCACAAACTTCTCAAATCTCAACTCAATTGGTTCTTCAAAACCACAATTCTCAAACATTCATCAAAGCTGTCACTAACATAAATCTTATATAACATCGTAACTTGTATCAACTATATCTCTTAACTCCAATCTCAAAAAATTGCATACTTGGTCCCGTTGGAAAGATAAAAGATCACGCTACAACTTCAAAGAAGGCAACTTTGGCCAATTCTAATTCAATCATTCCTGAATTTCCCTTGAAACAGCATACACATTTTATCCACATGCAAAACTTAACATTCATGCCAACTTCACTTTCTTAATTGCACATCATTTAAACAATTCAATTATCATTTTGAATTCATCCAAATCTCAACCTCAATTCATATGATTTCTTACATTCAAAAGCATCTTGTCATTCATAATCTCTTGCTTTTCCATAATATCTTACATATCTAATCATGGTTCATGCTTAAGGTTTCTCAACCCATCATCCATACATAATTCACATTTCCATATCATAATCATCTATAACACAAATTATATACAAAAACACTCATTTACTTTCATTTTCATATTTCTAATTTTCGCTTCAAGGTTCGGGGTCCAACAAATAACATCAATGATGATAAGGTGTTTAGAAGGATTTTTCATCCTCCCTTCTTAAAGTTATTTTATCATATACACTTCCCCAAAAAATTACACATAAAGAAAACAACTTGATTCCCAATATAATTAGAATCCTAAGTCTATAAAATTTGTTTTCAAATTATACTCTACTAATAAACTTTTCATTTTCAAGTGCCCATACTTTGCTAAAAACTTTTATGCCAGCTGGAAATTTGAATTACCTTTACTTTTCTTGCATCTTTTTTATTCAAATTCGTCTCCCATATGTTAAAAATCATCTGATAACAATTAAGAAACAAGTCCACTAATTTTAAATAAAAATCAACAAATTAAAGAGAATTATATCTAAAGTTAGCACAAAAATAATAACTGATCAAATTCTCCCACACCAATCTTTTGCTCGTCCTCAACAAACTACATTTGCAATAAATTGACCAACTAATCAGCTTTCTTTATTCCAAGTCTCACAATATTAAATAGTGCACACTTCAAGAGTTAAACAATGTTGTAATCAATGAATACCCCAGAGTTAATTATTTAAGTAAATATAAACAAAGTCAATTTAAGGTAGTCATATTTTAAAAACTAGCACATAATTATAGCAAACTCTCACAGATCGAATTTCACTCAAAACACTCAAGTGTTTATTGGTTCAGTATTTCACTCAAATTCTTCTAATGTAAATATTCTACCATATGCTTGCTTTTTCACCAACTTTTCACCACTTGAAATACAAACATGCACAAATCAAAAGCACTTTATTCAAGGTTGTATTGGGTTATAGGTAAAGGTAAGGATTGATAAACAAAAAGGGTAAAAATCATAAACATTGGCAAAGCATCTAACCACTTGTGGAGACACAATTTGAATCACAAAGGAGTTAATAAAGTCATTCCGTGTAGAGATAGATTACACTTCATAATTTGTTTTTCACTGATGTATTTTTTATTTTTATTTTTATTCTTTATTCCTTTGAAATATACTGATATTTATGATCATGAGACAACAGTATAACATATAATTCAAGTCACAATCTCTTTAATTTCCTTTCATCTTTTTGTTTTCCTTGCTTTCCATATTTCTCCAAATAAGTTTGATATACATTGTGGGGATGCCTACTTACATTTATGATGGGTGAAGATATTAAAGGTTTTAGTTGTTTATTATGGGTTTGTCAAGAAAAAGGGTTCGACTCAAAAGGTTTAACAAAGGATATTGAATTGGGTTGGCCTTTTAAGCTAAGGTTTAAAACAAAGAGGGTCTTTGTTATTTTCTAGAGAAAAATTCACTTTAGAAGATAATCTCACATCAAAGAAATACAAATTGATATAGATGTTTCAATCTTTTAGGCCCAAAAACTCACAGATTAATTTAGTTCACAACAATTATAGACCATGTTTAATCATATGATTGCCAAACCTTCACTAAGTGTATACATTTGTATTTCTTAACTAAGTGACATCTATTATCCTAAAAATAAATAACTTAAGTCATGCGCACTAATTAAGTCATTAAAAGTAGAAGTATAGAAAGTATCGAAGTTGGCTAACCAATTTCAAACAAGTCAATAAACATTCAAGAATTTTCAACAAAGATTCCTAAATATCAGTTTAATGGAACATACCCCAACCCCACACCTAATCTAATTAAATAAAGTAAAAGAAGCTAAAATGTAAAAGAGAAGAGGAAAGAAAGCTTCTACTACTTGACGTAGGTGAGACAACCTGACTCTTTGTGGTTAGACGTGGGTTAGAAGGGACAACTAGACCTGGATAAGTAAAGAATATCCTTTTATGACTCATTTCAACGATGCCAATCTTGCATACACATTCCAAATCCAAAGTTCTATGGCACAAGCCACAAGCATGTCAATATTTTTAGGATCCAATAAATTCAAATTAATGGCCAATTGAGTGATATAGGACCCTAGTATTAATGATTTGGATTTCTTGTTTAACACATATTGAAATTGAGTCAGAAATCAAAAACCTAAATTAACAAGAATTTGTTTGTCCATACACCAAAAAAATAAAATTCAACCTTAAAAAGTGTAACAGTAGAATCCTGATGCCCTGAAAAATTGTACGCTAAGAGTTGATGTATGATTTTGAAAGTAAGATTTATAAATATGAACTCTTAGATGCACTGACATTATATAGTTAAAGATTGACAGACCATTGAGTCCATAGTTCAAAAGCATGAAAATTAGTAAGATAATCACAAATGGAACTTACAAATAGTTCATTCTTAATGTCATCGGTTGATATAAGATCCATAGCAATGCTAAAGTCAGCAATAAATAACTTAAATCCCTAGCCCATAAGTCTAAATTCAACAATTCCTTTAGTAAGCAAGTCAAATTCTTTATAGGAATTAAATTGAATGGTGCTGTAAAATTCTTGTGTTAATTCAACATAAGCAAGACAGTCAACTTTAACAAATTCATTCCAATAAATTTGCCCAACCAATTGCTCAAAGGAATTATGAATTTGTAAAGCGTCAAGAGTGTCAGCCAGAACATACTTACATGGGTAAATTTTGCATTGGCTCAACTATTGAAACCTCTGATTGTTCTCTAGTAGTTGAAAAGAAGTGAAAGCCCCACTTTGTGAGTTCCATTGGTTTCTCCTTTCAATTTGCTTACCTTTCCGAGTTTGATTCCTAGTTGTAGGACTTTAGATCGGTTCGAAAATAGGAGGAATGGAGGCAATCGGAGTCGTGGCTGTGGTATCCGTTAGAGGTTGGGTTAACCAATGTCGGGATTGGTGAAGCTAATCGATGCGAGTCATTCTTCTTGCGTGGCATGGTTCTAATCTTTGTGATTTTACAAACCTGGAATCACGAAAATGAATGTTGGCCCCCAAATTTTTTCTCTAGTTAAGCAGGATTTAAATGAATTATAAGGTTTTGATAGATTTATTCTCGGGAGTTTAATTGTTATATCTATGTTAGTAGGATTTATTTCATTAGATTGAAGTAGTAAGAATGTTCAAGGGCATTTTTGGAAGATCACTTAAAGATAAAGATCATAAGCATTAAAAGAAGGGCCAAAATGGGCATTACATAAAGTGAAGGGCAAAACTGGGAGAGCAAGACTAAGGAGGGGTATAATTGGAAGACAAGGATTAAAATGGTCTTGAATTAAGAAGAGAGAAGAGAGAAATGTCGTGGAAGAGGAGAGACAGAAGAAAAATGTAGAGAAGAAAGAAGAAGAGAAGATCATAGGCTAGGGACAGATTTGGAGTAAATTAGAGAAAGAGGGCTACAAACTGTCTGATAAAATCGGGTTTTAATTTAGTCTCTAAGAATTTCAATGTTTGGATAGATGTTGAGCATAAAAATAGTCAAAAAATGTTTGATGTATAACTTTCAAATTTCTAAACCAAATTGAATGATTTTGGTGTCATTAGAAACTTAAAATAATGAGGAACATTTTTCTAGAAGGAAATGTTATCAAATTTATTCATTTACCTGATCAGAATGATCATAAAAAATTGACCCGAAGGTTTAGACTTTTGGAAGAGTTTGAGTATTTAGAATTTATCTTAGTGAATATGTTATATATGGGTCCTCAAATTCTATTCCTATTGAATGGGATTTTTTGTCATTGATAAAGGGAATCAAGGAAGGCAAGAAGATTAAGAGGAGAGGCACCTTTGATCAAGGTTTAAGCAAGAATTTCTAAGGTGGCTTTCATGTTTATAATAGAATTACTGAGCCATGAATGTTTCTTTTAACGCAAGAGAATAAAATGATTTTCAAATTGCTTCATAATTGTTGCATTATTTCTTTTGAATAACTTGAGAAATTGTTATATGTTTGGTATATGAAATTGGTTGATGGAAATGCATGTGAAATATTTCATGTTTATGAACAATTGTGCTTCTGAAATATGCCGTTGTGGCAAAATGCTAAGAAAAATCTTGTTTTCGAAATGTGCCATTTGAGAAATATATTTACAAGATTTGTAATGCATAATTATGTGGGTTTGTGGTGGTCCCCTAAGTTAAGTTAAGTGACTAAAGACTTCCCCTGCCTGTCCGCTAGTAGCATGGAGCTCCTTCATGAACTCCCATAAATTCACGGCTACATAAGACTATTATGTGGGATTGCGATAGGACGTTCTATTTACGACTACATAGGACCATTATGTGGAAATATGTAGTACGTTCTATTTATGGACCTACCTAAACCATTCTGATGTGCTTATGTGTTTATGATTTTGTGAACAAGTTGATGAATGCATAAATTGTGTTATTTGTGAATTGGATTACATGACGAGAATTTGACAAACATGTGTTTTATAAATTTAATATGAATTTTCTATGACAAATGAATATTTTCAAGGTTTTGCTTATTTCTCCATTATAAACTTGTTGCCCACGAGCTTTAAGCTTACCCCCATTTTGTCCCATCTTCAGGTGAAGAGAATGAGATCGAGTGATTAAGAGTCAAGGCATCGCTCTAAATTCTGCACATTTTGGATTTTAAGCTAAAATTTATTAAAAAACAAGACTTTAGTCGCATTTTAAAGATTATTAGTTCATGTAACTTTTGTATTTTGAGATTTTGAGATATTGATGTATTGTGGCTTAAAATGCCATTAAAGCTTTGTGAAACTCTTCTTTTGATGTTAAGAAAATGTAATTAGGTTGCTCATGAGTTTCCAATGATATGGAGGGTGAAATTTTAGATATCGGAGTTGCGAGAATAGTTTTGCTAAGTGATCCAATGATATGGAGGGTGAAATTTTAGATATCGGAGTTGAGAGAATAGTTTTGCTAAGTGACGAGATTAAGAGTGGAAAGAGTTTCCTTTTGTTTATAATAAATATTTTAGGGTTTGCTCATGATTTTCAATCGATATAGAATATGAACTTGTTGGATATTGGAAGTTGTAGGTTAAGGGATTTTAAGGTTGTAAGTATATATGCATTTTTGCATTGTTTGATGTTGGGGTTTGAGTTGTGGTTCCAGGGGTTTCTCCGTAGTGAAGTCATAGTTAGCCAGGGCGAACCCTTCCCGAAAGGTATTATTATAGTTAATTGTTCATCTTCACCGTGGCAAAGTGAAGCTTCTCGCTGCAACGTATTTATCTCAAGAGATGCTTAGGTCTAATATGGGAACTTCACTTCCCGAAGGGTCTCCATTGAAGTTCTTGTCTGCTTGCCACGACGAACCCACCAGCCGGGACCCAAGGACCCAACATTTATGGTATCAAAACATGAAAATGAATCGATGATGGTTAAAGAGATTTCATTGGATTACGCTCACATTTTATGATTCCGAATAGTTGGACTCCAAAAATGGGATCCAACATGTTATGTGGTCAAAGTGCCAGGTTTAGTATCTTATATGGGCATTTTCTGAAATAGGTGTCAAGTTACATGCCATGTCATAGCAGACAGTAGCAACTGATCCCTAGTTTGAGTCACACGTCTATGAGTCACATACATGAGTAATTGTTAAGAGTTTAAGTTGATAGAATTATTGAGAAAAATGATACTCTTTCATGATATGAGAAAATGAAAGTTGTGGATAAATAGAAATGAGAAAGAATATAAGGGTAAATATGACAAATAATGATTCAATGTATTTGGATTGAAGGATGCATTGTTGAATATGACATCAATATTGCACTAAGGTGATATATCCCCAAATGTGATATAGATGTGAATGTATTGCCCTGGATTGTTTGAGGGATATAAGGATATAAGTATAAATGATGACATTAGAGTGTACAAACAGAATGCAATGAAAACATAACCTTGTTATGATCTTAAGAAGAGGAAATTGGAATCGAAGTGGTTGTTCGATTAATGCGATAAGAGTTATGATCCACCGTAAGAAGATATTCGTGGAATTGAGATCAGAATTTCATAATGATTATGCATCGATAATTTTGAATTGATTAAGGATATACATATGGAAGATGAAAAAATGACAATACGAAAATGAGATAGAAATGAGGAAAGAGAAAAAGAGAAATATTGGTGGGGATAAATCTTTTAACAAAATGGGATGACAAACACCTAAGCATATGCGACAATAATTATGTTGACTACTTCATTGAGTTTTGGTAATTAGAACATTATCACCTTGTAAGAACGATAGAAATTGGTCTTTTTGAGGTATTAAGGATGGCTGATAATGCGATGATGATAACAGTTAATTGATAAACATTACATGAACTGTATAGGTGATAGTAGCAAGAAATCTTCTTTTGAAGAAGAATTTCATTGAATTAGGTTAAGCAGATCAGATGGTTTATATTAAGGATGATCAATGAAAGAACAAATTAGAAATGAATATGTGGCGCCCCCTTACCGCAGGGTACACACCGGGATGCCTGGAGGTCATTCCGGTACATAACCAACGATAAGGACGAGCTACATTCGATCACTACATTCACTTCATATGGCATCATATCAATAAGAACTTATAACGAATCATAAGAAGATCACAATATATTTTTTTTTTTGAAACTACTCTTTCCTCATTTCCTTTCACAAAATCGATGATTACACTGTGTCTTTCATGTTTTCCTTATGTACATCATCAAAAAACCTAATACAAAAGTCTTACAGGAAAGAGGAAATGTATCAAATCTATCTAAGTCATCCAAGAGTCCCAGTTGACCGACCTTTGAGCCATAACCTCACTCGCCCAAAACACAATCTGTACGACAGTGGAGTTCCTAGTGAAATGAATCGCCCCTCTGTCCTGAAAAGACAACGTTGCAATTTTGATGAGTTTTGCGAACTCA
>JANIPM010415409.1:0-11781 GCA_027478405.1 Erythroxylum cassinoides | reverse complement strand
CTTTTGTTCCAGCCCACGATTTGAACGAGTCGCACATACACCCTAGTACATGTTCCTCGGCGCTGAGGGCATCCCCCGCTCTTTAAAGAAGAAAGACCAGGCGAACGGGAAATGATTTAGATAGAAAAGCTATTCCATTTACGCTGCTGTTGTTCACGAATCCCCTGCTAAGAAAAGGATCTCGGGGACTTTCTCAAAGGGAATGCTTGGACAAAGAGAAGAAGGGCAACTCGTCTTCTTTCGACCAGTCAAGGCAGTTGCCAGACTGTTGATTTCGAAGCTCATTCGGTCCATCTGATCTTTCCTGTGATTCAATCGATTCTTAAGAACTTACCTCTCGGCCATTCAAGCAGCAAAAAACGAGATCCAGTGGTCTAAGCTCCACCCAAACTGGGTCTCAGTTCCGTTCCTATGGAGTCAGATCTGGGATGATTTTCAAAATGAATCGAAGATGGACATTCAATTTGTAGTTCTCCGGTAATTCCTTACATAAAAGCTTGAATGTAAAATTAAAACCTTCCACCCATAGCTTCTTCTAGCACAACTGCGGTTAGTGAGAAAGGGTAGACCAAGAGCAGTTCTTTATTCAATAGTACCAGAGTCAATTCCTTCAAAGCTTCCACCAGGAATGCCATCTGATTTATGCCACCTCTCTTCCGGAAAGCCAGAAAGCAGAAGCTAAGGAAAAGGCATTTGATGGGATGACTCCATCTATGGGCCCAAATGCCACTCAATTTAAAAGGTGAGTAGCGTAGACACTTGACCGATAGGTTGCGGAGCGTGAAGCCAAAGACATTCCAAGTACTAAAATGACAAGCAGAAGCATCAGCTAGAACGTTGGGGTGGGCTTGTCAGGCTTTTCAAAATCCAGGTAAGGAGGCTGAAAGACTAAAGAGTAGCTGTAAGCACGCTACGAACCAAGGTCGGTGTAGTCTTTCGTATAGGATGAACTTTGCTGGTAAAGAGAATGAATGTGGTAAGAGAGAACGAATAAAAGCAGCTTTTCAGGAAGACTCTTTCTATGAATGTCTATGAATGGAAGGTTTGGGGGGAGAGATTGTCTTACTATCATGTTATAGGAAGAGAGTGAATCAGGCTTCCGGCTATGAGGATGGCGAAACCTATTATCATCCATCCAACTATATAAACAAATGCATTTTGCATGATATTGCCAAGGCTTTCTTGAATCAAAGCATTGGTATTGGGACCGTACTGGCATGAAAGCAAGGGGTCAGATCGATCGAATGGAATTCATGGGCTCCGCCTAAGGGCCTTGAGCAGTGAGCAAGGAAGCGCAAGTAAAGTACAGTCGCAATCTGGTCGCAAATGAGAAAGATCTTCTTTTTTCAAAAAAGGGTTATGGTTACAGATCCCCGGCTGAATCCGCATCCCTTTCGTCTGCAAACCTTCTTGCCTGACTGAATACAGGGGAAGTTCGGTAAACCCGAAGTGAGTCTTGCGCCGTTAGTACGGAGATTGGCTAGCTTGCTTGATGTCTAAGCCCCAGACTAGGGGGTAGGAGAGTAGCGCTTTCTATTCTAGAGAAAATCTTGTTAATGTAACAAAAAGCCTACGGGTTCAGAAGCTAACGAACAGCCGAAAACTGGACTTCTAGAGGCCACTGAAAGGTCCTTTAACCTAACCCCGTTTATTCCATCTAAAAAACTAGCTGTCTCATCTCTTTCTGGCTTATGAGCTCGCCTAAGGCTTATCGAAATTCTAGTTTTCCAATGTTTGTTTTCGTTTCCGTTTTTGCTTGGTTACTTATCCAATTCAGATTCAACAAAGACATTCCCTTCCCTACTTGAAGTCTGTTTGCCAATGCGTGCTCTTCTTATACCAATTCAAATCTTGCATTTGCATGCCCTATTATAAACACTAACTGAATGAAAGAAGGACTTTTCTAACAAAAACAAAACAAATTGTGCCACATCTTCTGAAAGACTCCTTGGGAACAGCTGACCAAAAGCAAGGGCTTTACGCCTTATATTACTTAGTAAACAACCTTTCTCTTATATACGATAGCACTCGCCATGGATAATACATACGATTTAAAGAGACAAGAGCGTATCTGCTTTTTTCGCGTTTCGGGTTGAAACTCCTTTGTTTTGGAATAGAATAGGTTGTTCTCTCTTTCCCGGCAAGGAAAGACATTTGGAATGAATAGCAGTATTCGTAGCAGTGGAGAATAAGTAAGTCATTGATCCTGCTATTCACACATTCAATACCGAGCTATGCCCTACAGACCTTTTCTCGATTCCCTGACATATGTCCTTCGGTAAGAGGAAGTCAGTTTACCCTTGCCACTACGCCCCTGCTTTCGGGTCAGGACTTTTGAAAGCAAAGGAACGAAGCTTTGAAGCTAAGACAGGTCAAGAAGCTGACTAGGGTTATCTGTTCTTTCTTCGCCTTTCCCTTCAAACATGATTCGAAAGACAGTAAGACTCTTTTAAAAAACTATAGACCAGCCGGCTTCAGATTCCTACTAGTAGAGCTTTTTAATAACTTATTTTCAAGGCTTCCTTCTGATTATGTATGAAATAATTGACTCCTTAACTTAAAACTTAAGCATAGGCATGACTTTTCCATCGGAAACTTCAACTCCAACAGGCTCAAAACTAGACAATTACCATATAAAGAGGATAAGAAGTCAAGTCAGCTAATAGGCTTTTGTCCTTTCCCTTGCTGGCTGTAACAATTCACTTGCTTAACAGACTCCTACTTTTTTTTTAATCTTGCTTGAAATCTTGCCTGCTCCACTGGCTACTACAACTTCCCAACAAAACAAAAAGCCCATCCAAGTGAACTGACACTGACTTCTGAAGGGGCCGTCTTCTATCGGCTGAACCTCTTTCTTCCTTATGATCTTAGGGAGGGAAAAAATCTTACTTCATTCAATTCAAGATGTCTAGTCCCATCAACTCCAACAAGATCGAAAGCAGATGGAATGGAACTATCTACTGCTGCTTCCTGGGCATAGCATTAGGAGGGAGATCTCACTTACTTACTTATTTGCCTTTGCCATTGCAATTTTTTCGGCTGGATCAAAGCACTTTTTTCTGACACTCGCAACTACTCCTCTGTACATATAGGGAAGACCACTATTGAGACTGGAACTCAAAGGCCTCCAACGGTAACTTCAACTCCAGGTAGGGCGGAAGCACTTTTAGGGCTTAGGACGAGAAAGACATATTTGTAACTAGCTTTTGACCTAGTTACAAATATGTCTTCTTCGTCCTAAATAAAGTCAAGTACGAACTTCAATTGCGGTTTACGCTCTTGTTACAGGCAGATGAAAGGAAGGCACTTAAAGAACAGGTGGGCATATGGGTAACTCATATTCAGCCAGCTGGGAAAGAAATGGAGTGGAAAACCCTTTCCGGGCAAATCGAATAAGGTGGCAACCAAGTGTAATACCCGTCTTGCTCCCCTTCTTTTGAATGGATTTCCCCTCCATTTTCTGTTGTAGTTCAACCAATTCCTTATCGGTTAAGGAATAAAAACAAACCTCAGACTTGGTTTCCCAACCTGTTGCTTCTAAAGACTGCCCTCTGCTCGGGAACGAAATTCCCATGCTCACAGCCAGTTAGAGCACCAAAATCCACCCTCTCTTCAAACTCACCTCACTCTCGTGAATGTCCTTCCCAAATCCTAGCGTGACGTGGATGATCCGCCGAATCCTCACCACGATCGATTGATTAGGTGAAACGGTTCTGCAAAGTTTGTTTTTTCATACAAAAGCGTGGTTATAGTACTCATATTGTGCCAGCCATGCGTACTGCATTGGCGGAATTGCTCTACACTCTATAAATGGAGGCTCGATAAG
Organism: Erythroxylum cassinoides; assembly: GCA_027478405.1. Lineage (NCBI taxonomy): Eukaryota > Viridiplantae > Streptophyta > Magnoliopsida > Malpighiales > Erythroxylaceae > Erythroxylum > Erythroxylum cassinoides. The sequence continues at coordinate 7,955 of JANIPM010415409.1, read as the reverse complement.
CTTTTGTGCTCTACAAAAACAGAAAAGAGTTTTCTCTACCAGTGGTGAATATCGAGAAGTCATGGCCCTCCCTGCTCATCCAATTCTCGACATTCCTCAGCCTCAGCGACTTGCTGAAATTAACCTTTTTTTTTTTAATTCAAAATATGGAAGATGATATTCGAAATACTCAAAGAAGGTTAATGGCTATCAGGAGGAGGCGTCGTCGCGACGACGAGGACCCGCGTGTTAGTGCAGCCCAACGTCAAGCAAACCATCAAACAATTCGGGAATTAGAAGAACTAGAAGAAAGACTCCAGGGACTACGCCAGGAGCAGCAGGAACTGATCGTGAAGGAACTCGGCCTTGATGCAGGAGAAAAAAAAGAGTCCGTCGTTTAGTTTTAGAAGGTTTCCATTTTTTAAAATAAGTGTCCGTAGACGTTTGTTTTCATGTCTGGTCTTCAAAGTCTTTGTTTAGTTTAGTGGAGATCTCCTACGGTGCTTACTGGAGATAGACTCCTATCTATGCTAACTATCTTTGTTTGGTTTTCTTTGTTATGTTTTCATGTATGTATGGTATGGGAAAAGCCCTAGTGTAAAATGTTTACTAGATTAATGCTATGCTAATAGAATAATTAATAAAGACTTTTTCGTAAAAATGTGCTGAAACTGAAGTTCTTTCCTTTTTTTCTTTCTATAGTGGAAAAGAGAAAGGAAAGAAAGAGCAAAATCTACTAGTAAAAAACCACTATTCCACAAAAAAATTGGATGTGTTTTTTACGTAATGCTACGGAAGAACCAGACAAAAAAAAGAAAGAAATGCTTATCGAATTTTGGAATGGTTTTTATCAGTTTGTGATTGATAGATGTAATATACCAGTTGTGCCGAGGAGTAAATCATATCAGTATAAGGACGAGGTGACAAATCTTTTGATGAAAAAAAAAAATAAATTTCCATTAAATGATGTTCAGCTACGTGCTCTACAAGTGGAGATCGAAGATTTGACAATGCACTTTGATGAAAAATCAATCTTTAAGTCAGTACCAAACATAATCAAACTTTTAATTAGGTCTAATGAAGAATCAGCTAAGGATTATCTTAAGAAACTCATTGATATCCATAGTGATGAGTATAAATTACTTTCCGAGTTTGGGCAATATACGATAGAGGCTTTACTTGTTTATGTACTTGGAACGGTATTTTCACCACTAGAAACAACTTCTCTGGTCCGTATTGCTTCTTTGATTGAACGAATAGATGCAACTGTGCGTGCACAAGCTTTATTATTAAGACGGGGAAGGATTAATTCTCTTTTAACGGAAGAGGATGATGTGAATACAAAAGAGGGTGATGTGAACAAAAAAAGGAAGGATAAGTTCTCCTTTGGTGTAGCTCTTGTTCAATTCATGCTAGATAGGGGTTTGCTTCTCTCTATAGAGAATCCAGCGGAGAGTGCTCCAGTTAAGAAAAAAGGTCAATATTATCAAATAAAGGCTCTCTACGTTTCCTGCGCTTTTGATGTCTCATTACTACCAATCAAACTAAACCTTCCTATGGTCTTCCCTCCTTTAGATTGGGAATGTTCAAATGGATCCTCCAATTTAATATCAGATTTAAGAGGTGGGTACTTATGTAAACCAACAAGTTCAATGGTGGACCGTTTCCGTCTGTTAAGTAGTGGGGACCTCTCCCATTTTTATATCCAAATTCTAGATCTACCGAAGCTCACCAGTGTAATGAACAAGCTTCAGAGCCAGGCCTTTGAAATCAACAGTGAATGGTTGCGATATCTGATAGATAATGAGCAAATATTGGTTGATCAAGGTTTACTCTATCCAAGATTTCTTTCTTCTTTGAATATAAAAGATGTGTCTAGCTTACTTAGGGAATATTTCATGAAGGATGAGATGATTAAAAATAAATTTAGCTTTAGCCGATTATTTGATATTCTATGTAAAGATATCCAGCGTTCTCGTTATGAGGAGTTTCTAATCAAGCTGGCATGTGCCTACGATGGTTATAAGTTTTATTTGCCTGCCTTTCTCGACTTCCGTGGTCGAATATACCGGTCTGGTGTCTTGCATTTCCACGAGCGCGATCTAGCAAGAAGCTTGATCCTCTTGGGGGATTCTCCTGACAGCAGTACTCCACAAAAGAATATTATTCAACAAAATATGGTAATAGCAACTGCCTTCCATTACAAGTCTTTCATCTCTTACGGAGATGCTGCTCAGTGGGTTCTAGACAATATAAATGATTTCAATATCGACATATACAAATATGCTCTTAAAGCAAAACGACCCTTTCAGTTCCTCGCTAATATGATAGCATTGGCCAAACGGGATTATAACACTATAGCGAAGACGCCTATTACCCATGACGCATCAGCTAGTGCATATCAGCTCATGAGTTACTTCTTGCTGGATGAAACCATTGGTATTAATACCAATCTTTTGTATCCCAAAGATGAGAACAACACAATCCATGATATTTATGAATCTATGCTAGGTGAACTCAAGGAGTTCTTGCCAACCGAACTGGATGGTAATCTATCGAAAGTGGTTTGTGATCTCCTCACACGTAAGATAGTCAAAGGAATGTTTATGCCTATTATCTATGGTAAAACTTTAATGAGCACAGCACACGATCTAAAAGAGCATTTCTCTCACTACATCACTCATAAGGAGTGCTTCGTTGTTGCGAAAGCCTGCTTAAAGTTCTGGAAGAAGAAATATGAGGGGGTTGATAGCCTGATCAGGTTGATCAGCCTTATAGGGTGGTTTACTTCTGCTAGGAATCGCCCAGTAAAATATTCTGTCCCTTACTTTGTAACAGTACAGGAATATATGGTCATGGAGACAATAAATATATCGGTTTATGATCGGGTTCATAAGAAGAGGCGTCGGGTATCAATGAAAGTTTCTTCTTCTCAGAATGATCGTAGGAAGTCAGCTATCTCTACCTTCGTGAACTTCATCCATCAAAGGGATGCGTATATTGCGATGAGTGTTGTTGACAAAATGTTGCAAAAGAACAATCCTATATACACTGTACACGACAACTTTATAACTACAGCTGCGTGTTCCAAGGATATGCCATATCTTTATAGCCAAACCATTAGTGAAATGGGAGCACCCCTTCGAATCATCAACGAATTCATCCATACTAATGTTATTTATCCAGTATGTCAAAATCCTACAACAAGAAGTGAAATGGAGATAGTAATTTCAGAAGAAAAGCTTCGTTTCTACTTAACGGAGTATAAGCCAAAGAACATAAGCAAGCAGATGATGGTAACTTGGGATGCAAAGATCAATGGAATCCTGGCCGCTTACGCGGAATATACTCGTATTGTATGCGATGATCCTCACGCCGCTACTAATATATCTTGGCAAGCTCATGAGAGAAAGTGGTTAATATTCAAGGATAAGTTAATTCGAGAAAAGAGTATAGACCCCTATTATTGCCTACACTATTAAGGATGATTAAGGTGAGGGCGTTCACAACAGACAGCATAAATACAGGAACTGTTCTGTTGTTGAATCGCATGAAACAAAAGATAAATCGAACAACACGGCAAGATCCGCATGATGGCTTAATCATTGCTTCCCATCACTTCAACGACCCTTACCCTCTTGTTAACGATATTACCCTTCTCAGTCTTAGTACCATGGATCTCTTAGTCCAGTTTGCATACCCATGCATATCTGGTTATGGCAAGTTCACAATTTCGTTTACCATGACGCGTTCTTACGGGGTTGATATTTCATTTACGCTGGGAGAAGCTATCCCTTTGACTTATGAAGATTGTAATTTCATTCCAATGAGCGATGTCTATTCTCAAATCTCTCGATATATGAATAAGTATTCTGAAATCTACGAGGGTGATTATATAGTTCGACTCATGATCCGTGTCTATACGGAAAGTAAAAAGAAGGATGTGCCACCCCTATCTGAAGAGGAGAGAGAAAGCACACTTTCTTCAATCATCCAAGGCGGATTGAGAGAGACCGATCCTATATCCGCAAGAGAGATCCGAAATAGTCAAAAGCGTAACTATCCAAGCTATATCAAAGAACTCAAATCATATCGCACTAAGCTGAAAGCATTCATTGTTGCCGATACCGAGACAATACTGATAGATAACGTTCATAAGCCTTATGCTGCTGGTCTCTTGCTGGTTCGTCCTGGTGAGGAAATAAATGATATGTATATAGATACCTACTTTAGTGAAGACTACTCTATAATCTTTGATTCCTTTGAAGAAAGGAGTAATAAAGTACTTTCTGACTTGGTATCCCGAATATCAACGAGTGTTAGACAAGAACAATCTGCATTAACTATTTACTTTCACAACTTCTCTAGATTTGATGGAATTCTCTTGCTTAAGCACCTAGCTTGTCATCACAAGAGATACAAGATAAAACCACTGATGAGGAACCATAGGCTTTACGAAATAGCTGTTTATTCAGGTAAGAAGATATTATTCCGCTTCAGAGACTCCTTGAATCTTCTCCCAGGCAAACTGACCTCACTAGCTAAGAATCTCTGCCCCGAACTAGGAGAGAAGGGTTCAATACCATATGAAGAGGTTGAAGAGTCTAATCTGGTTAGTATGAAAAAGGACTTGTTGGACTACATGAAGCAGGACATCCTTCTCCTTGGGGGTGTAATGCAAAAAGCTCAAGAGATCTATTGGAAGCTGTATAAGGTAGACATAGAAAGCAAGATAACCCTTTCCTCATTGGCTCTAAGCATCTTTCGTATGAAATACTACGATTCATCTAATTATCCAATCCACATCCCAAACATGAATGAAGACACCTTTATAAGGCGTGCATACTACGGTGGTCATACAGATGCTTACAAGCCATATGGGGAAGACCTCTACTACTACGATGTGAACTCCCTATATCCCTTTGTAATGAAGGAATTTCCAATGCCCGGGGGTGCGCCTGTCTGGCATGGAAATCTGGATGGCATGGACTTAGATAGCATGTTTGGCTTTATTGAGGCATATGTGGTATGTCCTAAAACAATCAAAAAACCCTTTCTACCCTATCGAGACAAGAATAACATACTCATTTTTCCAACCGGGGAATTTTTTGGGGTGTACTATAGCGAAGAGTTAAAGTATGCAAAAGGACTTGGCTACACTGTTTTACCTATCTCAGGGTATCTCTTTGAGAGAAAGGAAAGTCCATTCAGGGAGTTTGTTAGCTCACTCTTTGAAAGCAGGTTAGAAGCAAGGAAAGAAGGTAATGAAGCATTGGCATATGTGTACAAGATCCTTATGAATTCTCTATACGGTAGATTTGGTATTAACCCAAAAAGCACAATAACCGAGGTCTGCGATGAAAAGAGATACAAAGAATTGATCAGGCGTTGCGACTTAATATTCGCTGAGATGCTTATCGAGAACAACTACATAGTTGCCTACCAAAGCAATAGAATTACGGGGTCAGATATAGATTATTGGAACCCACCGAGTAACTCCGCTGTCCAACTATCGGCTGCTATCACAGCCGCTGCTAGGATCTATATGTACCCATATATCTCAAGAAAGGACTGCTACTACACGGACACAGACTCAGTTGTACTAGGGCAGCCACTACCAAGTGATGTGATTTCTTCTTCTGTCTTAGGTAAGTTAAAGCTAGAGGATAAAATAGTGAAAGGGTACTTTTTAGCACCTAAATCCTATTTCTACACCGCAAAAGATAGTAAACCAGTACTCAAGTACAAAGGTCCCGCTAAAAAACTGGTAACCCCAGAATGGTTTGTGAAACAGTACGACGACCCATCTCGTTCAGAACAGGTACAGGTAACCTTAAACTTCAAGATTGATTGGAGCACTCTTGATATCTTTAAGAAAGACATATTAGTCAGGCTTGGAATTAAGCTGGGGGTAAAGAGGATACCAGTTTATCAAAAAGATCTCTGGATCGATACTGAACCAATTGATATCAAAGACTTGTCTAGCATAGATAACATTGGAAAAAGTATAATTAAATCATTATGGGGTAAAGTAAACCAACTACTGAAAGATAATCTTAGTCTAAAAGAGAAATTATCTCATCAGGAAAGAGTGATTGACCAGAGATACAAAGAGAAGAAATCCAACTTTCATAATAACATATATACTGAGAAAGATATACACACTCAAACAACAGAAGAGATACAGAATAGTACAAAAGAAGAAAATGAACAACATAATAACAAAGATCCACCTACGAAAGAAGAAAAGAGAACTAAAGCAGCCGAGCAGCCTAACTCCTAGCTCCTTAGCTTCAAAGCAGCGTAGCTCAGAGGAATAACTACTAACTCAAGACAGAACAAGGAGTTCGTTAATCTACGGTGTGGCATTAGTATCGCCCTATGAACCCCTACCTAGGGATTCTTCGGGCTGGCTTTGAGTAGAGGAGTTTGTTCGTAAACCGACCTCGGGTATGCCTCGATGGGACACGGCTCTATCGCTACGGGCCGAGAGCCTCCCCGAGCCTCTCTCTAAAGACCCTTCGCTTGTTCCGCTACCTTTTACACTCCTTTCATAATCTTCTTACTCAACATGAATAGCATTTGTTTCGTTAGGAATAATACCAGCAGAAATAAAGAATGATATCATAATACCTAAAGAAACCCCAGTATAAGCCCTAAAGAAACCCCAGTATAAGCGTGTTGATTAGCAGGGATTTTAATCTGAGCAAAAGGTTCATTCTCCATTGCAAAGGCAACTGATTCTGAAAAGAGCTGGTCCCTTCTTTCACGAAAAGAAAGCTTGCGAAACAATGGGTGACAATAGTCCATATTAAAAAACTGGTCATATGATTCAAAAGGAGTGAACAAGTCAGCCGTGGGTAGAAGTAAATCACAGCTAGGCATAAACCCATACCACGCAGTACTTCCTACGCCAAACATGACCAAAACCAAGAATCGCCCATACCTACCATCTAGGTAAGTGATTGCCTCAACTAAGATTTTGGTTACCCCATCTTCATCTGGTATCAATGATCTTAGACCTCCCGAATCACCATAAGTCAACATTGATAACGGCTTCCTAATATAAGATAATCCAAGCGAATCCTTTATAAAGGTCAAGTTAGTAAATACCTCGTTTGTTACATTGAAACTCTCGAATTGCAAGTCGTTGCCACCCCCCGGCATAAAGTGGTAACCCATAAGCATTTTCACTTTATACCGCACGGATGATGAAGCACTATCAAATATTCTACGAGGTACCTCAATAAGAGGTGTTCTCAATCTATCATTGACAGACTGGCACCAATTAGAGGGAGACATCCTCTCCAAGAACCTTGTAAATGCCCTAGAACCAGAAGACGATGATCCTCCAGTGCCCCCAGAAGACGATGATCCTCCAGTGCTCCCAGAAGACGATGATTCCCCTGATTCCTCAGTCTCATCTAAAGAAAGATTATTGAACATTTTGCACAAAGAAAAGATTTCACTGTTCTCATTGTCATTTAAGAAAGATAACACGGAATTAAATGCAGCTTTTAAGACGACCCTTTTCTCCATTTTCGATTTGTTTTTTCTACTCGAGTATCCCCCCTTTGGATTTTCCCTCTGCTTTTGGTTCGTACCTCAGCATTGGTTGTCTTTACCCTGGGAAGGGTATACCCTTTGAATGCTTAAATATAGATAAGATACTGGGACATCCCGTAGTAATAACTAATCTAATGACTTCTCACCCGATTTGGGCCAGAGATTTGGAATAGAGTCAATTCAAAAAAGTAAGAGTAATATGTTCTATGTAAAAGTAAAACATAAAGGAACCCTATCTAGGAACAAAGAATTAAGATAGCAATACATTAGGTTGCACAAAAAAACGGTTTTTGCATCAATTCAAAGTCCAAAAAGGTCCGTTGAGTGCCCCACAGCTATGTCATAATAGATCCGAACACTTGCCCTGGATCGACTTCCAAATCATAATTGCTCTAGTGAATAACTAAAGA
>JANIPM010415129.1:0-11812 GCA_027478405.1 Erythroxylum cassinoides | reverse complement strand
CAAATTATGCCATAATTCATACGACTAACATAATTCATACTTAATAAGTTCAAGGAAACAAGTTTGGGGTCCAACAAAAATTACTCAATCATACCACTAAGTTATGGGAGAGGGTGATTAAGAAGAGAGTAAGAAAGGATGAACCTATCTTAGAGAATCAATTTGGTTTTATATCAAAGAGGTCTATAATAGAATCTATTCACCTCCTTATATGATTAATAGAATATTATAGGGACATATAGAGGGACCTACATGTAATTTTCATTGACTTAGAAAAGGTTTATGATAGGGTACCTAGGAAAGTCATGCGGAGGTGTTTAAAAGTTAAAGAAGTTCCTATGATCTATATATGGGTTATTAGGGATGTGTATGAAAGTGTTAAGACTAGAGTAAAGATAATAGGAGCAAATATAGAGAATTTTCTACTAATATCAAGCTACTCTAAGGATCTTTATTGAGCCTCTTCCTATTCACAATAGTTGCAGATGAATTCACCAAGAATATCCACGGGAATGCGCCTTATTGTATGTTATTTGTTGATGATATTGTTTTAGTGGATGAAACAAAATAGGATATCAATGTCAAGCTAAAACTTTAGAGGGATATGCTAGAGTTAAAAGGTATTAAATTGAGCAACACTAAGACTAAGTACTTAGAATGTACCTTTTTAAGTTAGAAGGTTGTATCCAACGTGAAGATAAAGATTGGTTTAAAAGTTATACCACAGGAAGATTATTTTAAACACTTTAGATCTACCATCCGAAGCAACGGTGAGATAGGTAACAATATAGTTCACTAGATTAAATTAGGGTGACTTAAATGGAGGGGCGCATTAGGAGTTTTATGATACAAAAAAATATCATTAAAGTTAAAAGGTAAATTTAGCAATTATGTCAACTATACTTTATAAGGAGAATTGTTGGCTCATCAAACAAGTGCATAGTTATAAGTTGGAGATAAGGATCCTCCATTGGATGTGCAGCCTTATAAGAAGAGATAAGCTTAGGAGTGTGGTAAAAAAAGTTGGGGGTGGCTAATATTGGTGGTAAATTAAAGGAGATAAGGCTTAGGTACTTCAGATATGTTAAGGGGAGGCATCTAATGCCTTAGTGAAAAGATGCAAGAAGATTGAACTTAGGGATTGTAAGAGAAAAAGATGAAGACCTAAGAAGAATTGGGAGGGGGAGGTAATCAGTTAAAATATAGTCCTACTAAAGCTTACCAAGAACTTGGCCCTCAATAGGAAACTTTGGCAAACAAGGATAGATCTTTCTATTTTCATTGCTCTTTTGAATATTTTCCTTTTTATTCTTGTGTTTTGTATTTAGCTAAAATATTTTTTGTAGTACTTACCCTTTTATTTATTTTATTTATTTATTTCATATTTTCTATTTCAACTGCTTGTTAGTTTTATTTATATCTTCTTTCTTGCCTATTTATTTGTTTGCTTATTTTTATCTTTATTTTTATTTTGAATTTATTTATTTTATTTTTATTTTGTGCAGTTATTTGTTTATGTTTTTTTTTTGTTATCTTCAAACTATTTTCAAAAAAAATTCTTTTTTCTTTTTCTTCTTCTCGTTGGTGTATCAAAAACAGCCTTTTTACTAGTTAAAGGTAAGACTGCATAAGAAATTTTGGCAAACTAAGATAGATCCTTCTATTTTCATTGGTCTTTGAATGTTTTCCTTTTATTCTTGTGTTTTGTATTTAGCTTAAACACTTTTGTTTGTAATACTTGCCCTTTTAGTTATTTTATTCATTTATTTCATTTTTCTATTTCAATTACTTATTTGTTTGTTTATTTATTTATCTTCTTTCTTGCCTATTTATTTATTTCCTTATTAATTTTTATTTTTATTTGAATTTGAATTTATTTATTTTATTTATTATTTTTTGCAATTATTTGTTTATGTTTTATGGTTTATGGTTTATTTATCTTCAAACTGTTTTCAAATTTTTTCTTTTTTATTTTTCTTTTTTTTCACGTGAGTGTATTAGAAACAACCTCTCTACTAGTTAAGGGTAAGATTGTATACTTCTAAATCTCTCCAAACCCTGCTTCTCGATGAGATTTCTATTATGATGTTGTTTATTATGATTACTTTATTAAGCCTATAAATAGGCATTTTTAACATTGTATTAGATATTCTTTCAATAATACTCTCAAATTTTATTGGCTTAAACTTTCTCAATGAGCAGATTCTCATTTGTTTTCTTCTAATTAATCATGTTGTTTATTTATCTTTGTTTCTTGCTGCATTAGGTGGTATTAGAGCGGGTTGAATCACCCCCTCTATGGCTAGTGATGGCAGCAAAAATACAAATCACACTATAGATAATCCTAGGTTAGAGCACCAAAGGGAGGAAATAAGGGATATGGAATATCAAATTACCCAAGAGTTAGAGGATCATTTAGAGGCGTACTTTGGGGATATCTTGAAGCTACTTAATGCCCTTAACCCTTTTACCAACAGGGATGGAGATGATGATGGAGATCGTGTTAGGGAAGATCAAGCCCTAAGGTCCCCTATCTAGACATACATTCCTGCTCGATATTGGAGGCATCTTGCTTACGACGGTGAATCAGAGTCAAATGAGGAGTTCCTATATGATAGACCGCATAACTAAAGAAATCTTTATGGAAATTTAAGTTTTGAGTAGATATTTCTATCTTTAAAGGTTATTTTAATAATGAAGGAGTTCTTGATTGGATCATAAACGTTAAGTGGTTATTTGATTATCATGAGATCCCAAAAGAGAGGAAGGTAGAGTTATTAGCTTATAGGTTGAAAAGAGTTGCATCTACTTGGTCAAAAAAATCAAAGAGAGGAGATGGTGTGTCGGAAAGTATTTGGTTTGGTCTTGGAAATGGATGAAATAAATGATTTAGAGTGATTTTCTACCTTCTAATTACTAATAGATTTTGTTCTAATAGTACTAGCAATACAGGCAAAGTTCTTAATCTATGCATGACTACACTGTCAAATATGTGAGGTTATCTCAACGTAATGATCTAAGAGAGATAGAGAGACAGATGTTTTCAACATTCATGGATGGTTTGAGACTTGTTTTAGGGGATAAGATCAAGATATTATCGATTTAGTCATTTGCAGAGGCTTAGAATTTGACATTGAAGCTAGAATTGTCAGCTCAAGAGATAGGTAGAATTGAACCTCCTTATAGAAGTTATATGGGAAAAGCTTTTAGAGTTTCCACAAAAAAGACGAAGACACTACTAGACCATCCTCTATGTGAGAATTCTGAAGGTTGTAGGTAAGTAGAAGGTAGGAAAAAAACAAGGAAGGTCCAAAAAAGAACAATCCTTATGTCAAGCCTCAACCTAAAGTTTGTTATAAGTGTGGAGAATCGGGATATTTGCCCGAGCAAAAAGTGAATATTGTGGAGTACGAACAAGATGATGATGAAGTCATTATCTATGGACTTAATGGTGATGCTGGAGAGTATGAGAACTAAATGGAAGAAATTAAGGAGGGGAGAATTATGTAATTCAAAAGTTACTTCTATCTTTAAAACAAGAAGATAAGACCCAATGGTATCAGTTATTTCAAACACATTATACCATTATAGATCAATTTTTTTATATGACTATTAATAGTGGGAGCAATGATAACATCATTAGCAAAGAAGTCATGAGATGGATTAGATTACAGATTGAGAAGTGCCCAAATTCTTATATAATTAGGTGAAATAAATCAATAAATAAGCTTCGAGTGACTTAACGTTATAAGGTACCCTTTTCTATTGGATAATATTAGGATTATATTTAATTTAATGTTGTTAATATAGATGCTTGTCAGTTTTTGTTAGGAATGCCTTAGTAGTTTGATTTTGTTGTTCAGTATGATAGACGAGAAGATGTATATAAGTTTGAAAAAGGTTCATAAGAATGAAACTCAAAGGAATTAACGCCATAACAATAGAATTCCCAATTCAAAGCTTTTAAAGTAAAGGGGCAGACTTTCCTTATTGTCACTTAATCAAAACGTGAAATATTAATGGTGGACTTTCTTTCTAATAGCCATTTTATCCTTATTTGCTAGAGTACTTAAGGACGAGTTTTTCCTAAATAGGGGGGACTAATGTGGAATGTCTATTATAATAAATTTCCCATTTCTATAACTTTCCTATTAGGTTGGTTTCCAATTTATATAGGTTTTCTACTTTTTTAGTTTTTTTTTCTTCTATAGGTTTTCTACTTGTTTTAGTCTTCTATTTGTATAAGTTTCCTATTTGTTCTTATTTTTCTATTTTTTAGCGTTAGGGTTACATTGTTAAGCCTATAAACAGTCTTTTAAATATTGTATTAGACATTTTATAAATAATACTCTCACAGTGTGTTGCATAGTTGTCTTCCTTTCTCACTACGTTACCTATACTTATGCCTCAAATAATTCTTATGTTTGTAAGCAGGTTTAGTTGGTACTGGTTACCATCATCAATGAGAGCTCCATATCACCTTGGATTGTTTTTAGAGATTTCAAATATACCCCCTTTCCCCATAAATCTAAAGGCAAATTCAATAAACTCAATGGCGCTAGTGAAGATCTTAACATGGACTAACTTAAGATAATAACATGTTGGGAGATCTTTGTACCTTAAATTTGAAGAGAACTTCTTCACTTAATATAATAACCAATTGGATTGCAAATTCTTCATGAAAAAATTGAATAGAGCTTTGATGAATGTCAAGTGGATGATGGATTTCCATTTTTGGGTCAAAATTTAGTAATCATGTGTTCTCTGATCGTTGCCATATGTTAGTTAGATTGGATAGCCAAAGAAAAAGAAATAATCCCCCTTTAACTTTAATAACTTCTTATGAAAATTTTAATGTTATGAGGATGAAGTCAAAAGTGGAATCAGCTCCCTCGTCCAAGTTCCTCCCTTTACATATGTATTATGAAACTTGGAGTGTATTAAAGTTGAGCTGAAAAAATGAGTGCTTGGAAAATTGAGGAGATTGAGTTACAAATTCAAAAGGACAGGACAAACTTAAACTCCATTCAATGCTTACTATAACTTACTCTATAGGATAACAATCTTAAAATCAAGGAGGAAGAGAAACTGTAAAGCTATAAGCAAGCTCTTGACATCTATAACTCCTACTTCAAGTAAAAAATCTAGATTGAACAAGTTAAAAGAAAGGGGTTTGAATACTAAATACTTTCATAATGACTTAATCCAAAGGAGGAATAGGAACAAAATTGTCAATTTATCAACTACATCAAGAATCTAGCTAATGCTCATGAGCAACTTAAAATAACATCGGTGGAATATTTCTCTTATTTACTTGGAAAGTTTGAATTGATAAATGAAAATGGAAGGTAATTGCTAGATTTAATTCCGAATAGAGTTAACCATCAACTAAACTCTCTTTTAGAGACACCTTTTTTACTAGATCAGATGTCAAGGAAGCTATATTCTTCTTTAATCTAGAAAACACTTTGTATCAGATCATTTTAATGCCTATTTGTTTTAGAAGTTTTAAAATATGGTAGGTGACATACTTATAAAGGTGATCCTAAAATTCTTCACCAAAAGGGTAATGTTGAAAGAATTTTTAAAGAAAACATCATTATAATTGTAAAAATTCTCGTCGCTCTAGCCTTAGAAACTTTCACCCCATCTCTTTCATCAACACTTTATATAAAATTATTTCTAAGTTATTGGTTTCTAAATTAACTTAATCAACAAAAATTATTTCGGGTTAAACTCACGATACATTCATTAAATAGAAGTATAAGAAATAATATCCTTTTATCTCAAGACTTTTAAAGGATTATCATAAAAGGGTTTAAATATTAACTAAACTTTGAAAATTAATTTCTAGAAAGTCTTTAATTATGTCGATTAGAAGTTTATAAATGTTACATTATTTTATTTTATGCATTAATTGTATTTTAATTTATTGTGGATATCTTTTGTTATAAGAAAGTTGATTTGGTATAGGATTCTACTATCTTAGAATATGTGGAATTGGAAGTTAAGATATTTATGGAAGGAAGGAATCCTAAAGAATCAAGAATCCTATAGAAGGTAAGATTTAGTTGGAAATTAATAAAGGTGTTCATCACGTGAAAAACATCCACTGAATTTTGGGGTTGTTATGCATAAGGGTTTTGGTCGATGAACTAAATAGTGTACTGCAGACCTTTTGTTTTGGAAGACTCTCCATAATTATGGTTTAATGAAGTTGCACATATAGGGGAGTGTTCTTTGACTCAAGTATTGTTTTGTTTCTTATAATTCTTGATTTAATCACTTCGGATATTATTTTCTTTGTTTCATTCAATGCTTCAAAATCCTCTATTGATGTTAGCATAAGGTAGTTATGCTATTGGGTATGGGATAACTTTTAAGGGCGTGAGTATGAGTGGATAGTGTTAAGAAGTGAGTAGTATCAGCTTCGTAATAGCCTTGTGTAAGCCTATTAAACTTTGGTGAAAGTTGACTAATCTAGGTGAAGGCCTCACAGACGTAAGCTATGTGTACCTAACTGTGTTAACAAATTTCCTATGTTGATTTATTTTCTGCGCACTTAATTTTTCTATTTATGATCAAATTCTGAAAATCATAGTTGCTAACCCAGTTACTTTCTAATAAGCAACTGTAAATCTTAGTTTGAACCAACTACGGCAGAACAAGAATTTTGCAAAATTTTGACCTTTGGGTTTTTCATTTGGTATAAGAGTTTGATTCACCTAATCAAAACTAGTTGTGTAAAGTTAGTGCAGATCAGTGTTCCACACTCAGGTTATTAGAGAAGAGGCGTCAATTATTAGGCCACCATTACTAGTGGCTCTAACTATCCTACTTGGATATCAAGAATGAAAGTATTTATTCAAGTAGAAGGGACTAAAGCCTGGACTTCTATGTTGAAAGGCTAGACATATCCTATAACAACTGATGAAAAGAATGAAGCGGTACCTAAAGATCTGTCAGAATGGACAAAAGTTAAAGAAGAGGGAGTGTTTGGTAACTCTCAAATAATGCATCCAATTTTCAGTGCTGTAGATGAAGGACATTTCAGTATGATATCAGCATGTGAATCAATAAAAGAAGCTTGGGATACATTACAAATCATACAGGAAGCATCACAATTGGTGATAGCATCAAAACTTCAAATGTTGGCTACTAAATTTGAAGAGCTTAAGATGGAGGAAAGTGAAACTATTGGAGGGTTTCATAAGTGATTGCATGATATCGCTAGTCAAACACGTCAACTTAGGAAGAAGTATTCAAATTTGAAACTCGTAAAGAAAACCTTGAGATCATTGCCTCCTATATTCATACTGAAGATTGCAGTTATTGGAGAAGCTCATGATATTAAAGAGTTATCTTTAGATAAAGTAATTGAAATTCTCATAAACTTCAAAATGAACCTATTGAGAGACAAGATTGAGAAGAATAAAGGTTAGAACTACAAGCCAAAGTTTCTAATCCTGTGTATGATTCAGGAGATGATTTCAATGAAAATGAAGATCTTGTGGTGCTAACAAGAAATTTCAACAAGTGGTTGAAGAAGGTAAAGAAAAATAGACCTAATTTTGGACAGAATGGTGGAAGTTTATCCAACTATAACTTCAAACTGTAAGAAACTCAAAAAGGTGAAAAGAAGGAAAAGAAGATACAATGTCATGAGTGTCAAGGTTTCGAGCATATGCAAGCGAAGTGTGCTAACACTCTTAAAAGGAGTAAAGGGAAATCTTACACTAGCACTTGGAGTGAAAACGAATATAAAAGTGAGTATGGCAATGAAGAAGAAATTGTAAGTCATCATGCTACATTTTCTACTTTATATAAAAGAAAGTCTAGTTGTTTGTTTAGCAGCAACTAGTGAAGAAACTGAAGATGAAGATTCATATGTTTTAGTATCAAACTCTAATTTTGATAACGACAGTAATGACAATTACTTAGAATTCAAAAAGGAAGATATCTGTAAGGCCTATGAACTAATGTATAGCAAACGGGTGAAGACATGTAAATAAAATGAAAAGTTAAAGAGGGATAATTTTACCATAAAAATTGTTATTCAAGATCTAGAGATGAAGTTATTATCAACAAAAGATTAAGTTGATAAAACCAAGATAAAGCTGATCAATACAGAGAAAGGAATAAGAAAGTTGAATGGTAGTACTGAGAAGCTAGACATATTGCTTGAAATTGGTAAAAACAAAGGGAATTTTCAAGGTGTTGGATATAAAGTGAATTCTCTCATGTAAATAATGAGCAAAATGGTGAGATTAGATTTGTCAAAGAACGAAGATCAACTAAGCAAGAAGAAATTTCTAGAAGAGGTAGAAAGTTTGTGCCTATATGTCACTTTTATGGTGTAAAAGGTCATATAAGGCCAAACTGTTACAAGTTGCTGTAAATGATATTTCATAATGCTCAAAACAGAAAATTCAAACATTCTTGGAAGAATGTTTAATAGTAAAGGTTACCAAAGCAGATTTGGCTTAGAAAGAATCCATTGCAAGCACTTGTGGCTTTTAAATCAATACATGGCGATTCTCATAATGAATGGTACTTTAACAGCAGGTGTTCAAGGCATATGATAGGTGAAGAAGCTATTTGATGAATTATCAAAGTTGTATTGATGGTTATATTACATTCGGTGACGGGGAGAAAGCAACAGTAATTGGTAGAGGAATTCCTTGCATGGATGAATTGCCTCATTTCAAAAATGTGCTTCATGTGGATGGTTTAAAAGCTAACTTGTTGTGTATTAGTTAGTTACAAGTTAGCTTTTTGATGACGGTTTGTTAATCAAGTTCACCAGTGATGAATACAAGGTGTTAAACTAATAAGGAGATTGTATAGTAAGCTAAAGAAGATCGGTGGATAATTTCCACATAATGGAAGACTATAGAGTTGCTCAAGATGTTTTAACTATCATGTGTGATAACAAGAGTGCTATAGACATCTCCAAAACTCAGTCTAGCTTTCAAAAACCCAACTTACTAATTTGAAGCATCATATCATTTGAGAGCTAGTAGAGACTAAAATTAAAGTTCTCTTCTATGTAACAACTAAAAAGCAAGTAGCCGATGTTTTTAAAAAACCTCTTGGCTCCATTAGGTTTAAATCTTTTCGTGAGGCAATGGGACTATGTGCTTTACAACTTTGAAGCTTATTAAAGTAAGTAAAAAAAAGTGTTGGATGATAATGCTTTATACTTTCATATGGTTTATGTGAAGGGGAGATTGATTAAGTTTGATCCTAATTCATTGAATGTATTTTTAGGGTTTGTAAATTTAATAAGGGATCGGTCTTATGAGGATGGATTTTAAGTGAGTAATGATATGTTGATACTTATGGCTCCTTATTTGTTGAGATTGATCACTATTGAAGGTATTTGTCACGCGAAAACAACAAGTTCTTTGTTATGCTTCTTCAAATGATTCTTAACTTCTTTTTGCATTGATTTGTCTCAATGGGGAGATAAGAACTTGCTTATAGCTTTTTTAGCGGGTATTTATAGCTTTGTTGTTGACAGTTGACCTTGACTTTGATTTTTCGATATCTTTTACCATGATTGTTTATGTTAGGGGGTTTCCATTTATCTCATTCAAGGGAGATTTTGGTATGACAAATTATGCCAAAAAGGGTAAGATTATTACATTATTTTATTTCAGGCATTATCAGTATTTTAATTTATTAGTGATATCTTTTGTTATAGGGAAGTTGATTTGTATAGGATTCTATAATCTTAAAATATGTGGAATTGGAAGTTAAGATATTTGTAGAAGGAAGGAATGAAGGAATTCTAAAGAATCAACAATCCTAAAGAAGGTAGGATTTGATTAGAAATTAATAAGGGTGTTCATCACGTGAAAAACATCCATTGACTTTTGGGGTTGTTGTGCATAAGGGTTTGGTCAATGAACTCCATAGTATATAACAGACTTTTTGTTTTGGAAGACTCTCCATGATTACGGTTTAATGAGGCTACATACATAGGAAAGTGTCCTTTGACTCAAGTGTTGTTTTGTTTCTTGTAATGCTTCATTTAATCACTTGAGATATTATTTCCTTTGTTTCATTCATTGTTTCAAAATCCTTTATTGATGTTAGCATAAGGTGGTTATGCTATTGGGTGTGAGATAACTTTCAAGGGTGTGATTACAAGTGGATGGCGTCAAGGAGTGAGTGTTATTGGCTTCCTAATAGCCTTGTGTAAGCCTATTTTATTTCAATGAAAGTTGATGAATCTAGATGAAGGGCTCGTAGATGTAGGTCAATGTACTGAACTACATTACCAAATTTCCTATATTGATTTACTTGATGTGCACTTAATTTTTCTACTTGTAATCAGATTATGAAAATTGTAGTTGCTAACTCAATTACTTTCTAATAAGCAACTATAATTCTCAGTTTGAAGCAACTGTGGCATAATAGGAATTTTGTTAAACTTCAACCTTTGGGTTTTTTAATAACTACTTAGATGATATGTGTTTTGATTTTCTTAACAAGTTTGTCAATTAAATATTTTATTGTATCTCAACTCCTAGTTATGCAATCATCATCCTTGAGGAGCTTTCTCCTATTTCTAAAGGAGCAAAACGTCCTTGTCAGGAAGATCTCCTATCTCTTTACTTGTTTACAATTAGTATAGAGGTCCTCAAAAGTCCTTATCTCAAGGAACATCAGTATAGTAATAATTTTAAGTGTAAAAAGGTGAAAATATTTAACTTATCCTTATTTATCTTTTAAAAATGTTCTACTCTTGTTTTATAAAGAAAATAAGGTTTTTATTACTTGTTTTACCAAGTTTGGATGATTTTAAACATTCTGCTAGGTTGGAATTAATTTTGGCAAAAGCTTGATCTAACAGTAACCCAGGAATAACAAGGAGACTTATACATCTTACAGGCTTCTAAAAGGGAGAAGTTCTATAAAATACTTGAGAATTCCTATAATGCCTACAAAATACATAAAGATTTCCTTTTTTAGTTAAGATGGTAGATAAGAATTTAGATAACTAAACAAGAAATAGTTCTTCTTTCTAGGTTTACTTTAACTTACTTCATAATCAATGGCCTTTATATAAATTGGAGCTTCTAAATAAGTATTTTGATAGATATAGTTAAAACTTTTGAAAGGAAAATTAAAAATTTTCTATAAGCAAGAGATAAAGCTTATGCTTTAAAAGCTAAAGTTAAATGAAACAATGTCTGTACACTAAAGGAAGGAGGTTTAGAAATTAAATCCTTTAAACTAAAAATTAGTATGCTCATATTTAAATGATTTTGGAAACTTTTCAGTGATGAATAATTTTTATAAATGACGTGAACAAATTCAAATTGTCTAAAAACAAGAAGTTATGTTGGGACCCGATCCGGAAACCGGACCCCAACCGAAAAAATGGAAACAAAAACGGAAACAAAGAGGTGGAACGAACAAAAGCGGAGCGAATAACAAATCGGATTACGAAGCGAACATAGAAAAACGGAATCATACATCGCAAAACAAAGCGGAGCAAAACAGAAAGCATAACGGAAAGCAAAAGCAGCAAAGCGAATCGAATACGAATCAAAAGCGGAACAAGAAACTTAACAAAGCGGATCTGACATCCGAGAACAAAGAACAGAGAAAATAACTATCGCGTTGGAAACCTAAAAACTAATCCAATCCATAACGGTATTTTTTTTTTCTTTCATTCCTTCTTTTTCATTTCTTTCATCTTTATTCAATCTCATACAAATCAAACAATACAATTTCCCTTTTGGAACATTTATCCTTATACAAAACTCAATCATATTAATCTTCTTAACAATCATACTTA
>JANIPM010414897.1:0-10178 GCA_027478405.1 Erythroxylum cassinoides | reverse complement strand
ATAGTGAATGATGGTTTCTGTTTTAAGTTTGATGAGTGAAAAATATTGATTTTGATTTGTCTAATGAATGATTTTTGAATTTGGTTTGGACTTGAATTTGATAAGGGATTGAAGCATAAATAAGAAGTGAAATTGATGGACTTTGGTGAAGATGTGTTAGATAGAGTATGAAAGAGTAAAAATTGGAAAGAAAATGAAGGTTACATTTGAGTGAACCTTCGGCACACTCATCCCATGATAGTGGGATTTATAAGGCTCCTTCTTATGGTCATGGGATGTAATTTGGAAGGAGAAAAGTTGGTTTAGGGCAATTGTTGGACTATATAAGGTTAAGAAACTTTATAATGGTGTAATTAGACTTGATTTGTGCTTGAAATGAACCTAGAAAGTTGCTTGATTAAGTGATTAAATGTTTGATGATTTTAAGTTGTTAATTTAGGTTAAAAATTAAGGAAAGGAATAATTGATTCCAATGTATAAGAATTTAAGAAGTATGAGTTATTAATGGTACAAAGATGATCATGTGAATGCAAATGTAATTCAACAAATGAATTAAGTGTGATTGAATGAGAATTGGGAAATTACAGCAATATTTAATGTTTGGAAAGAATTGATGAATGCATGATTGATGGATTTATGGTAATAAAACTTACCTAAAGCCTAACCAATTTCAAACAAGTTATAAACAAACTATGATCAATGAATGAGCAAGATTTGTGAATAAGGCTACATACGCAGGATACTTAACTGAGCATGCATTAAACATAACACATATACATACGTACAATTGATTATTTATTTATTTGATTAAAAAATTTAGTAATGTATATGTGTTTATTGCATGGTTTAGAATCATAAATTGACCAACAACTTCCAGACATTGCCGGCTAGTCAAGGCAATAGTTATCTAGAGCATACAATGTGTTAACCTAGATATTTACTCACTATAATTGAATTATTTTTAAATAACTGTTAAAAATTGTTACTGATATGATTGTGATAATTTTAGACCACTAATTTTTTAAGGAGATTGTTATTCGTGAATGTATTGGAAGTGCTTGCTGATTGTATGTAAATGGGGAAATATGTACTCAACTAAATGTTGAATGCCGAACTTGGATCCTATAATTATGATAACTGACTGTGTACATTGAAAGAAAGTGATTGATAGCATATTATGTGGAATGTTGACTCCATCACATGAATATACATGATCAAAAAAAGGAGTTGTGAATAGAGTGATTAACGTGAAAAGAGCTTAAAGGTCAGAATGTGCACAAATAACCACAAGCTCAACGATTAGTGAGCCCAGTATCTACAATAGGTATAAGACATTTTACCAAGCAATAGATATGGGACAATCAAATAGGCACTCAACCATAACAAAAGAAAAATGGAAGTAAGTCTCATGTTCAATAGGCACTCAACCATAACAAAAGAAAAATGGAAGTAAGTCTCATGTTCATTTGCATCTATATATTTACATGTGATCATACGATTGTTTGCAAATAAATGTTGAATTGTGTTGATATAATGATGTGTACCGCTTGTGTACATGTTGATGATATGAAGAATTGAGATAAATGACTGGATTGTTCTAAAATTACTATATGAAGTCCTTGTATTCATAATATGCTTGTTTAAATATGATGAGTAATGTGATGTGTTGGGCCCTGTTTCCGGAGCCCAACTATCGTTCCAAATAACATAAGACATGAGCATATTTCTTTGTAGAATTATTTCAATGAACTCTCCTTAGTCATCATTTTCATAACATCTCAAACCATAATTTTGAGCCTACATAGTGGAATCACAATTTGAATTCTTCAAAATAATTGTGACTCTAAGTCTCTAGTTTATTCTGAAGTAAGAACCATCTCAATCGGAGCTCTACGGTTCAAAATATCGGTAAAAAACCAAAGTATGTGTGGTAAATAACCAATTCATACTCTTCCAATCAATTTCCTCACTTTCTCTCCATAAATCTTTTCAAAATCAACATCAATGGATACCAATTTTTATGGAGTGGTATAAAATTGTGTTAGGAATCTATTACTACAAGAATCACTTCATTTGGAGGTCAAATGATGAACTTGTGCCCAAAAGAATCAAACATATTTATATCCTCAATCATATTGTACCTATCTTTGGACAACTAGCATAACTTTCTCTAGACACCTTGGATTAAGGTCATTCTTGAACGGTTTGAAATAGGACTTCTTGATCTAAAACTGCCATGCAGACTACAAAGTGAGATTTTTCCATTTAAAGGGTCAAAATCTCTGATTTATGGTAGCTATTTGTGTCCATTTAACAAACCTAATGTCTGTTTAACGGACATTCATTAGGTTGGCGGTGTTTTTACACCCGAGAAGGTCCGTTTAACGGACCTAAAGTCTGTCTAATAGACATTGGTAATCCAAAACTCCTTCCAAAGCCTCTCCAAAGGTCCCTACATCCATTCTAAAATCACATTCACTCATAATATTCCCAAACTCATTTCTTCTCATACGATATCACTCCTTAAACATTTGATTACCAATTTGGTTGCATTAAACTCCCAAATCTCAACTCAAATGACTCCTCACATCTAACAAATTCTCAAAACTTACTCAAGCTGTCCTATATGCATCCTATGCAATATCACCACTTATAGTGATCATATCTCTTAACTCCAATATCTAAAAATTTCATACTTCATATCATTGGAAAGCTAAAAGGACAAGCTACAACTTTCATGAAGATTACATTGACTAATTCTACCTTAATTGATACAAATTTTCCCTTGAGTTCAAAACACAATTTCCCCACCTATGAACTTGCAAAAAGCAATATCTATTCATATCAATTGAACTACTAAATACCTTTCGGTAAATTCTTGAATCTCACTTCAAGTGGTTCATCCCCTACAAACTTTTCAATCTTTAACATGTTATTCTAAAATGAGCAACAATTTGCAATCTTGACAAAGAAGTATATGCGTACACACATTCCACATCCACAACCATCATACTCAACTAGTAAAATGACATAATCATTCATGAAAGGGAATCCTCATGAAAGCAAAGTAAATAATTGAATAAACTTTATTTATATATCAATATACAAATCAAAAACTTAAAACAAATAAAAATGGATCCTCAATGTTTGGCATGCTTAATAAGCTATACAAAAGTGTTCGAACTAGCTTAGTACAGAATCTAACTATCTCGGAGTTTGTTCAATTGCCTTGCAAGGATTGCTAATCTTCTCGTTATGCTCTTGAGGAGTGAGAAAAATATTGGGTTGAGCTATACAGCTAAGTGGCTAATATATTTATAGCCATTGGCGATGAGCCACACAATCAAACATACGTGCATCTATTAGTATAAGCATACTCATCTTATCTCGATCCAGCAATGTAAGTCCATAATCACAATTCTAATTCACAACTCATAATTCAATACATCATCACATAAAACATATAGGATGTAATTTAACATCAAAGCATAATACTCAACTTCATCATAACTTAACACATCAAAATGCAAATGCACAAATAAATGGCTCGAGGGTTCCATGGAAACAAAATGAAGAAGCCAAAGTTTGCACCATGAATAGAATGAGTTCATTTTCAGAGCTCATATGCCGCAAGCGAGCAGCCGAGAGAAGGCTCTTGTCAACGTGCACGTGACAAACAGAATGGTTCCACTCTCACCCAAACACAATCAAATCTCATGCTCAATTCAATCAAAAGTTCATATTCTCATGCTTTTTCTTCTTTCTATTTAATCAAAATGCCATAATATAAGGTATAGCATAATCATACTCACAATTCAATTTTATCAAATGTCATACCTCATAATGCAATTTCCACATCACAATATCTCAAAGCAAGTCATTTTAGCACATAATGCACACACAAGGCATTTTTCTCATTACACAATAACTATAAAAAAATTACCCAACTTATAACTCTTGAAAATCCAAACTCAATTTGCCCTTTCCCCTTGCTCTTGGGTAGGATTTTCTTGATTTCCTAAAACAAATCAATTTTTCATTAAATTCTAATTCAATAAAACCCCTAAAACTTCAACATCACAACAAATGAAATAATTGCTAAATTGAGTTTAGCATTAACTTACCCATGGTCTATCTAAGTTTAAAAAAACCAATACCTAGTTTAGAAACCCTAAAAATTAAATAGGTCTCTCAATCATCTTCTTCCTTAAATAATTTCGAACACAAAAACCATTTCTCTCACTAAAACTCCTTCATTCTCAACACAACTCATTTCTTTGATAAAGCAAGAAGAAAAGATGATGAACTTACCTTAACAAGACGACTTCCTTCTTTTCCTTCCCACGATTTTTTTCCTTCTTCCCTAGCTTCTTCAATTTTTCTCCTCTTCTCTTCTTTCTCTCATTTTCCCTTCTCCCTTTGATTTCTCATGACTTCTCCTCCTTCTTTCTTATTTCCAGCCCATTTATTAGTCTTTATTCCCATTTTGCCCCTCATTTATCTTGTCCTTCCCATTTTACCCCTTATGTCTATTAAAACTAACATTTTATACTTCTAACTCCTTAACTAATGATCATGGAAAAATTGAAGGAATTTAATAACACTTCCTTCTCCAAAAATTTTCATCATTGTCTTAATTTTCTAATGACACAAAAATCATTCAATTTGGTTTGAAAATCTAAAAGTTATGTCCCAAATATTTCTGAATTATTCTTATACTGAAACAATATTCTTTGTTCAACTTCCATCCAAAAATTAAAATTCTTAGGGACTGAATTAGAACTCAATTCCGTTAAATAATTTGTAGCCCTATCTCTCTATTTTAATCCAAATTAAGAATCATTTCATTTGGATAACTAGAGAAAAAGTTATAGTGAAAACACCGAAACATACTTAGTGATAATGTTTCAACTATATTTTTCAGCTTTTAACTTCAAACATTTCACATATAATAGTTGTAACTTCTAAGAAAAGTTTGGGGTCCAACAATTCTTCTCCCCCCCTAAAGAATTTTGTCCTCAAAATTCTTACTTGAGTAATCAAACAGATGGAGGTAATGTTGTCTTATGTTTTCCTCAGTCTCCCAAGTAACTTATTCACTCAAACAATTTCTTCCAAATGACCATAATCAATAGACTCGCTCGATCTTTCTATCACTCATTTAGTCATTCATTTTCTTCACTAATTCCTCAATATGCTTCATATTATTCACAATTTTCCACTTCTTGCATCAATAATACCAATATCATATCATATCGGTATTTCTTAGCATTCTCATATATAACATTATGAATATTAGACATCCTTGTTAATAATACTAACTCATAAATCAATGGTCCAGTTCTTAATAATTTTATATGGACCAATACAATTCAAGCTTAGTTTCTTCTTTATCTTAACCCGAGCACATCTTGCACTTAATCTAGCATATCTTGGGAAACTGATACTCTCAGAAATATTTTATCCTTCGTTTTATAGTTCACATCTATATAGTGTCAGTACACTTAACTCTTATGTCTATCTCACTGTATTTCACACCTGTGTTGTTGACCCACCAATTTTTTTTTCATTTTTTTCTCAAGTCACTTAATTCCTAATACATACCAATTTCACTTATCAGCATCATCTCCAATCAATTCTGGCCTTCAACCATCTTTGACCCTATTCATCCAAATAAAGAGGCGGATGACTCTTTTTATCGTATAATGCCGCATGGTATTTAATGTTATCACTTTGATAATGATTGTGATGCTAAAAGTCAATAAAACCTATACATTGATCTCATATTCCTATGAACTCTAAAAATATAAGCTTTAAGCATATCTCCGACAGTTAAGACCGTCGGCACATTCAAACATTCATTAACTTTAGTCTTCATTCTCAGCCACTAAATGTCGTTTCAGCGTATTCCTACTAGGATGTATAGCTTAAGTTGTTATTTGAGCTTTCTCTAGTAATTTCTTTACTCAATCTTTTTTATCGGTATACATACTTCTCATTTCAATCACAAAGCATCATTTTCCAATTCAAACTCAGAATTTAGATATGTTTTCAATTCCTTAATAAGATTCTCAATCTCTGAATCCTTAATTTAGGCTTTATTAATCCTTCCCATTTGAAACTGATCTTCAATTCCATAGCAAATAGTACTTACTTGCCCAAAATTCAACTCCACATTCTATGCTCTTTTTTACACTAGAGCTGATAACCTCAATATTTGAATTCATGTTTCATTGCTATTGGGATTTCTTCTTAATGTATCAGATACAACACTAACTTTACTAGTAAATACTCATTTGTATCATCATAATTTTTTAGTACTTCTATCCATTGTCTCAGTCTCGTATTAAATCATCTCAACTCAGTAATTACCTCAAACTTTAATGAATAGTATATTTATATACATCCAAGATGTTCCTATACATATACTATCTCCAAACTTTCAAACAATCTCTATTGCAGTAAGTTTCAATTCATGTATCAAATAATCAACCCATGAGGTTTCGATTGTCTCCATACATATGAAATCACTTTATTATTCTGCATTAGATTTTGTCCTAATCTCTTATACAACATCATTGTATGCCATAAAATCTCCAAATCCATACGATATAATTAATATCGGTGTTATAATCCCTCAAAATTCTCTTGCTTTTATGACTCATTCAATTTACACATTTTCCTCAAGTATTCAAACTATTCTTCTCAACTTTTCGAATACATTTAATATATCATCAAATTTTCCTTGGATCACTTTAATCTTCAATACTATAGTACTGTCGAGGCATTTGTTTACTCAAACAAATATTTCCAAAGCTCCATATGTCCATGATTAGTTCTCGTAATTCCTTAATGAGGTAGTATTATCTCATATTATTTTCAATTTTTCAATTGACTTACCTTTCTTAAATGATTTTCTTCATTCTTTAAACTTCTTCATATTTCACATTGACTTATTCTACTGTCTGCTCATTCATACTAGTTTCTCCACATATTTCAATTTATTTGCAAACTTAACTTCCTGCTTTGGTAACACATTTATCAAAATATAATTTATATCTCCTTTACATATTCGCATAGAATATAATGTGGATCTAAGTTCTCCAAACATTAGCAATAGTGTTACCTCAACTTCCAAAAATTCACTCACTTAGTTGGATACTTTATATCAAGCAAAATACATACATTCTTAGTAGCATACTCTACCTCTTATGCTTGAGTTTCCACTAGGGTTATGACTCCAATATTCACTTTTAATTCATTACATATTCATTTCTGATTTGGTCTTTCATTGATCATTCTTAATATAAACTATCTGATCTGCTTAACCTAATTCAATGAAATTTTTCTTCAAAAGAAGCTTTCTCACTACTATCATCCTGTTCATGCAATCTTTATCAACCAACTGTTATCATCATCAATACTGTTTCAGCCATTCTTAACACCTCAATACGATCAATTTCAACTATTCATGACATTTCAATAATTTTAATCTCTGTCATACTTTACATGATCAAAATATCCTTTATAATAAAACTCAATGAAATAGGAGGCATATTCATTTACTCTTATATTTTGGTGTGTACCATCAAGATCATTACATCACATATATATATAATTAATTTCAACAAGTCACCAATTTATATCTCATGCTAATGATACATCAATCACAATTGATTCTAAACAACCTCTGAATATTCTATGACTATTCAAAAATTACTCCTTTATAGTAGTTACCTTTTCAGCATAATCACCTATACCATACTTCCATCTCATTACTCTGATTCATCTCATAATTTTAACTATAGGGATTATAGATTATCTCCTATACCATATCCAAATATAGATCTCGTATGTACTCAATTATATTATTCACCAATTTAACCACATTATCATATATGTACTCATAATAATTGGTTGACATAACCTTGAGAACTTCTACATATATCACTATCAATTGTTTCATTTCCATACATATGTTCTTAATCAATTTAGAATTATAGAAGTATAGCCATCTTGAAATTCTGATCTTAAATTCACTAGCATAATCTTATACCAGATCATAAATTCTGAGTTCAACCTTTCAATTTCACTTTGCTTATACACCTTAAATCTTGTCGTTTTCACCCTGTCTCTATCTCTTTTTCAGTCAATTCATGGAAATAGTTTCACATCTATATCAATTCAAGTACATATCTATAACAAAATTCAATTACCATACTCGCTAACATAACCACAAACACTAAATCTATGTTTAACATATCGGACATGCAATACATCTTATTTCTAAATATCCACAACTTTCCTTATCTTACACTCTAACAAATCACCATTCTTTTAATTGTTTCTAATAGTCCAAACTCGTAACGAAAGTTCATACATAGGACTCATGCAGTTGCAATTACTAGGGTTCTATACTCGTCATTTTCCTTCTCTAATGATGAGGAATCAGGTGTAGTAGATCCTTGCAAAACTCCTCGTGTTCTTTTACAAGGTGTCATTTTACTCCTTCGGTGAGACATCATCTTTTAGCTTACTTTCATTTTGAATCTTATTTCCTACACGTATGCATGATATGCATATCACTTAATACAATCAATCATTTCACAATGTAAACAAGTAGTCACATAACATAACAATTAATACTACTATGCATTCTAAGCCTAGGAACCCAAAAGCCTAAGCTCTGATACCACAAGACGTTAAGCCCCGTTTCCGGAGCCCAACAGTCCTTCCGAATATCATAACACATGAGCGCATTTTTCTGTAGAATTATTTTAATGAAATCTCCTTAGTCATCATTCTCATAACATCTCAAACCACAAGGGCGAGCCCACACAGTAGAATCACAATTTGATTTCTTCAAAACAATTGTGGCTCTAAGTCTCTAGTTTATTTTGAAGCAAGAACCATCTCAATCGGAGCTCTAAGGTTCAAGATATCAGTAAAATACCAAAGTATGTGTGCTAAACAACCAATTCATGCTCTTCCAATCAATTTCCTCACTTTCTCTCCATCAATATTTTCCAAATTAACACCAATGGATACCAATTTTTATGGAGAGGTATAAAAATGTGTTAGGAATCTATTGCTTCAAGAATCACTCCATTTGGAGGTCGGATGATGAACTTGTGTCCAAAAGAATCAAACATGTTTATATCCTCAATCATATTGTACCTATCTTGGGACAAGTGGCATAACTTTCTCTAGAAACCTCTTATTGAGCACATTCATAAACGGCTTGAAATAAGACTTCCAGATCTAGAACTTTTATGAAGACCACAAAAGCAAGATTTTGCCATCTAGGGGGTCAAAATCACTAATTTGGTTATCCTATGTATGTCTATTAAACAGACATGCATGTCCGCCTAACGGATATTGTCGAGCTTGGGGGTGTTTTTACACCCGAAAAGGTCCGTTTAATGGACGTAATGTCTGTTTAATGGACATTCACTGGGCTGGGGATGTTTTTACACTTGAGAAGGTCTGTTTAATAGACTTAAAGTCTGTCTAACGGACATTGGTGATCCAAAACTCCCTCCAATGCCTTTCCAATGGTTCCTACATCCATTTTAACATTACTTTCACTCATAATCTTCCCAAATTCACTTCTTCTAATGCAATATCACTCCTTAAACATTCAATTACCAATTTGGTTGCATTAAACTCCCAAATAACCACTCAAATGACTCATCACATCCAACCAATTCTCAAAGCTTACTTTAGCTATCCTATCTGCATTCTATGTAGCATAACCACTTATAGTGATCATGTCTCTTAACTCCGATATCTAAAAATTTCATACTTCATATAGTTGGAAAGCTAAGAGGACAAGCTACAACTTTCATGAAGATCACTTTGGTTAATTCTACCTCAATTGATACAATGTTTCCCTTGAGTTCAGAACACAATTTTCACACCTATGAACTTGCAAAATGCAATATCTATTCATATCAATTCAACCACTAAATACTTTTCGTTAAACTCTTTAATCCCACCTCAATGATTCATCCCAAAAACCTTTCTAACATGTTACTCTAAACTAAGCAACAATTTGCAATCTCGACAAAGAAGCATATGCATACACACATTCCACTTCTACAATCATCATACCCAACTTGTAAAATGACATAATCATACACAAAAGGAAATCCTCAAATTCACATTCTCATTATTAA
>JANIPM010414827.1:0-11844 GCA_027478405.1 Erythroxylum cassinoides | reverse complement strand
TGATAGCCAAAGCTCATTTTCAAGGGGATTTTATCACTTGTTTTAATCTTTTCATTTTCTTTTCCAAAAACCAAAAATACTTTTCACAATGCATTTTAGTGTAGTTAATGTTTTCATAAAACAAAACCCCCTTTTTCCTTACTAACTTCGCTTGTACTTTGTGACATATCGGCTAGCTTAGGTCCATTTCATTAGGTTCCGATTAAGTGAGACGACCCGAGGTTGCAATCTATACTGCAATCTTGGAATTTATTATTTTTGACCGGTTTCCAAGGATCGATCATAAGGTCGAATCGATAAAGCCGCGATCATATACACTATTGATTGATGTATCTTCTTTGTTCATTGTGGGAAGTCCCTTTACAACTTCTAATTTCTTCAACTTGTTAATAAGTTCATAGTTTACATGCCCAACATTTTGGTGCCAGAAATCTATGTTATTATCATGTAAGGTTGAATTAAACGTGATTGTGACTTGCAACATATAGCAATTGTCGGCTGATTGCTTTTCACTTATAATGAATTCTTCTTGTTTGCTTAACACCCTGCACTCATCACTTATAAATTTAATTAGAAAACCATCATCACAAAGTTGCCTTATACTTACCAAATTAGCTTTTAATCCATCAACATGAAGCACATTCTTGAAGAGAGGCAATCTATACATGCATAATGTTCCTATACCAATCACCGAAGCCTTCTTTCCATTTCCAAAAGTCACATGCCCATCTATACAACTCTGATAATCGGTTAGGTAATTCTTTTCCCCTATCATGTGACGTGAACATACATTATCAAAATACCAACCATTATATGAGGTTTTCTTCATCAACTTAAGAACTACGAGAGCTTGCAATTGAACCTTTTAACCCAAGTGGATTCAGGTACTAAAGGCTGATTTTGAAATTTATGAGAGGGATATAAGGTCCTTCAGTTTTTGCTTCTTTGAAACTACATCTGCAGTAACTTGTAGCATTTTGGATTTATATGCCCGATAACTCTACAAAAATGACAGGTGGGAACAAATTTTCTATTCTTCCTAGATGTTTCTTCTTAGATAGGTCTGGGTATATCAATTTCTAATAATTCAATTTGAGGCACTTTCTCAAACCCTTTTCGACACTTACTAACTTCAGTTTGGCTTCACCAAGCTCGTCTAAAGTTATGATCAATTTCTTCTCTAAAAGTAGCACCATTTGGAATTTCTTCTTCACTACCATGTTCACTTTCGGACTCGTTTTTGCTCCAAGTGCTAGTAAAATATTTTCCTTTTCTCTTCTTTAAGGTATTAGCACATTCTGCTTGCATATGTTCAAAGCTCTGACACTCATGGAATTGAATTCTCCACATCTTTCTTTCACCCTTCTGAGTCCTGGCTTATTGTAGTTTGTTGAATGCATTTTCTCATTGAAATGAGTGGAATTTTCTATTATTGCATATAGTCATTAGGTTTTATACATATTTTACCTGCTAAATTGTTTAGGTTATCTGAATATGCATTTATAATGGTTCATGTTTAATTTGCAGGAAATATACTTGAATAGTTGAAAAGGACCACAGCAATGGTTAAATGAAGGAAGCAGAGTCCAAAGTAAAATGAAGCAAAAAAAGAGGGCTGAAACAATCCAAGTAGAAGCATTAAACGATAGTTGCTAGAGAGACTTATGAAAATTGTTTAGCTGAGAAACAAAAGCACAAAACGAAAAGGCCACTAACAGAAAACGACATCAACTTGAGACAGTCAAAAACATTGCGACAAAGAGAAGCAGAGGAGAAGAAATGAAAACACAAGAGGGGCTAGGTTTTAGTTTGGGGGGATTAATTTTTCATATCATGCTATAGTGGAGGCTGACTGAGGAGACCCACCAAGAACTCTAGAGTGATGTCAATGCAGAGAGCAGACCCACCACCTCCAGCGGATGCACCACCTAGCAAAAAAAAAGAGACTCGCGCATAGTAGAGGAATGACACAGGCGAGACACAAAGAAGTCTGACGCACCCGAGATCCAAGGCTGACGCATCAAATTTCTTGGAGGCACACTAAGAAGAGACGCACGCACAAAGGAGGACATAGAGAGGAAGATTCTAAACCCCATTGTCCTCTGTTTTATATCTATTTTTTCTCTCTTTCTATGTTGTTTGTTGATTCTAATTTCTGTGGCCCTCATCCCATCATGAGTGAGCAGCTTCCCTGAAGATTTAAGGTTAGAGCTGAAGCCTTTAGGTAAATTTCTATGGATTGAATCTTAGTTGATTTATAAGTATGGGGTTTTGATTTCTCTATTTTGAGATTAACTTTATTCGTATTTTGTTTGGCCAACCATTACTTAACATTAGTTGTTAATTGAAGAATCGATAGGTAAGAATTGATAACGAAACTCCAAAACAGGGAACTTATAAGTTTCAGATTTAGACATAGACTAAATTTATGAGAGGAAAGGTTAGTAAAGAACTTAATGGGATATGTTTGATTACTAGGCTACGATAGTATATTAGGATTATTGCATAATACTCCTTTGATACCTTGAGAAAGGATCTAAGAAACTCTAGGCTCAACCTTTTATCAACCAGAATTCACCTCATAAATGGATCTAGGTAAAGTCTATAGAAAGCGTTAAAAGTGGAACCTGCCTTGAAGCTTACCGCATTTCATTCGAATTAATCCCTAGAGATATTCGCATATTTGTTTGGCATTGATTTTGTTTATTTTTTATAGTTAAATTCCTTAATTTGAATCCCATTTTTACACAGTTGCTTAATCTAATTAATTGAGTAATCCAAGCCTAGTACTTACATAATTATTCCCTGTGGGATGATATCATACTATACTACTTGAGACCCATGCACTTGCGGAGTTACATCAAGTTTCTTGGCGCCATTGCTGGGGAGTAATCCTTGAGTAATATTAAGGGACTTATTGTTTAGTTAAATTGGACATTTTAGTTTTACTTTTTGTTTTATGTTAATAGATTTTGTTAAAACTGATTTTTGTTTTGTTTACTATTTTTACTGTCTATTTCTTATTATACGTTTTCTGCACCTTGCATTTGATCTTACTGTGTTTTTCTTAGTCTATGCCAAGGTCATCAGTGTTGAAGAATTGTTGTTTGATTCTGAAATCGAGAAGACAGCTAAGGCACTAAGGAAGGAAGCAAAATCTAGAAAAGCATGGGCAAAAGCATCTAATGCACAGCCTGTGCAGGAATGCCAGATCGAACCTAAGTTTACTACAACTTTTCCAACAAAAGAGACAGTCGAATCGGAAATGGCCGAACAGAATCAGAAAATTATGAGGGACCATGTTGTCCTAGATTTTGAGAATTTCACCCCAACATTACAAGGCCTCCTAGGAAAGCAAATAATTTTGAATTAAAACCTGGCCTTGTATAGATGGTGCAACAATATCAGTTAAGAGGGCACCCAACAAAAACCTCACATGTCCACCCGCAACAATTTTTTGAGATTTGTGAAATGTTAAAGCAGAACGGGGTACCTAAGGATCCTATAAAGCTTCAGTTGTTCCCTTTTTCTATGAGAGATCGGGCTAAGGATTGGCTCCATTCACTACCACCTGGTTCGATCAACAATTGGCAAGAGTTGTCCAAGGCTTTTATGGCTCAGTATTTTCCACCTAGGAAGACTGCAAAGCTCAGAAGTGAGCTTACCTCATTTCAGCTTAAAGAAGATGAGTCTTTGTATGAAGATGGGAGAAGTACAAGGAACTTCAACACAAATGTCCACATCATGGTGACTCGAAGTGGATGATTGTGTAAATATTCTACAATGGAGTTTCTTCGGTTCTGAGAAGTACAATAGATGCTACGGCTGGAGGTGATTTAATGGACAAGAATGAAGATGAGGTTTTTATGTTATTGGAAAAAATTGCCTACAATAACTATCAATGGAATAATGACCAGAAAGAGGTTAAGCAAAAGGGCAAGAGACCTCAAGGAGTCTTCGAAATAAATGCCTTTACCTTGTTGAATTTGAAATTTGAAGCTCTTTCAAGAAAAGTGGATAAGTTTGCCACAATTGCTGTGAGTAATGTGAATGCCTTACATGATCAAGATTTTAGGTCAAATATGGATACAGAATTTTAGAACATTGTGCAAGAATTTGGGGCTAAACATATGAATTTTGTGGGAAATCATGGGCAGAAGAATCAAGGTGGAGCTTTCTCAAACATTTATAACCCTAAATGGAAAAACCACCCAAATTTCTCCTGGCCTCAACAATCCAAGCCACCCCAAAGTTTCCCTAACTAAAACCATTGCCCGCAAAATCAATCGCATTACCAACAGACCTAGCAATAACAAAATCGTGTCCCTCCAAGTTTCCTAAACTTGAGACAACAAGCTCAACCACAAACACCTGAAACTAAGTCCAACCTTGAATCAATGATGGGAACCTTTAGGCAAAAGTAAAGTGACCTAATTCAGCAACTTACTACCTAAATGGACCAACTGACGGTCTATAATAAGATGCTTGAGAGTCAAATTGCATAGCAAGCCACATCTCTAAGGTTTGACAAGGGTAAGTTACCAGCACAACCAGAGGCTCCTAAGGAAACTAAGGTAGTGGTACTAAGGAGTGGAAAGGTTTTGGAACCTATGGTGCAAAAGAACAGGGCTAAAAAGGAATCCGAAGGAACAAACCAGGATGCACAACTTATGTAATCCAATGCATAGCCTATACAACAATCACCTGAGGTAGAAAAATACATACCACCATCACCATATAAGCCACCAATCCCATTCCTTCAGAGATTTCATAGAGCTAAGCTAGACCAGCAGTTTAGAAAATTTGTTGACATTCTAAAGAAGCTCTACATTAACATCCCCTTCATGGAAGCCCTTACCCAAATGCCTACTTATGCCAAGTTCTTAAAGGAAATCTTATCCAATAAAAGAAGACTAGAGGAATATACGACTATAGCTCTTACATAGGAATCAAGTGCCATTCTTCAAAATAAACTCTTTCCCAATCTTCAAGATCCAGAAAGTTTCTCGATACCTTACCAAATTGGAACCACAACAATTGGGAGAGCATTATGTGATTTGGGGGCAAGTGTGAGCTTATTGCCATTATCTATTTGTCAGGAATTGGACATTGAAGAGCTTAAACCAACTACTATATCATTGCAGCTAGCTAATAGGTCCATAAAATTTCCCGTTGGGATATTGGAAAATGTTCC
Organism: Erythroxylum cassinoides; assembly: GCA_027478405.1. Lineage (NCBI taxonomy): Eukaryota > Viridiplantae > Streptophyta > Magnoliopsida > Malpighiales > Erythroxylaceae > Erythroxylum > Erythroxylum cassinoides. Next base: position 6,650 of record JANIPM010414827.1, on the reverse strand, counting down.
CTCAAGGTTGGAAGTCTTTTTATCCTAGTAGACTTTGTTGTGCTAGAAATGGAGGAGGATACTAACATACCTATTATACTTTGGAGACCCTTTGTAGCCACAACTAGAGCAATCATAGATGTTAAGAATGGAAAAATGACTTTGAGAGTGGGGGAGGAAGAAATCGAGTTTAATTTGGGAAAGGTAATGAAGGCTATGGATGAAAAGGATTCTTGTTTAAGGGTGGACTTTATTGACAAGCTGATTGGTGCTGAATTCAAAAAATCACATCCAAGAGATTCGTTGGAACACTGCTTAATGCTCTTTTAAGCCTTGTGTAGGTTAATAAACTTTTAAGAGTGCTTAGAGAACACAAGCAAGGAATTAGGTACAAAATTTCAGAACTAAATGGAATCAACCCATCTTTCTGCAAACTTATAATTCACTTAGAGGATGATGCAAAACCTATAATTGAACATCAAAGGAAGCTAAATCCAAACATCAGGGATGTGGTCAAGCAATAGGTCTTAAAGCTATTAGCTACGAGGATTATATACCCCATTTTTGACAGTAATTAAGTAAACCCTGTCCATTATGTGCTTAAGAAGGGTGGTCTAATAGTGTGAAAAATAAAGGTAACGAATTAATACCAACTAGGACAGTTACGGGATGACGAATGTGTATAGATTACAGAAAATTGAATAAGGCCACCTGTAAAGACCACTTCCCTTTACCATTTATTGACCAAATTTTGGAAAGACTTGCTAATGATGATTATTTTTGCTATTTGGATGGCTTCTCTGGTTTCTTTCGAATTCCCATTCACCATAATGACCAAGAGAGGACAACATATGCCCCTATGGTACCTTCACATATCGAAGGATGCCACTTGGGATGTGTAATGCACCAGCTATGTTTCAGCATTGCATGATAGCAATCTTTTCAGATTTTATTGAGGAAATTATGGAAGTCTTCATGGATGAATTTTCTATTTATAGGTTAACGTTTGACTCTTGTTTAGCTAATCTTGCCAAGGTTTTAAGTAGGGGCGAAGAGGTTGATGTAGTGCTGAATTGGTAGAAATGCCATTTTATGGTACAAGAAGGAATAGTCTTAGGCCACTTAGTCTACGATCATAGAATAGAAGTGGATAAGGCTTAAATCGAAATGATAGCGAATCTACCTGCACCAACCTCAGTTAAGGAGATTAGAAGTTTCTTAGGACATGTAGGCTTTTATAGGCATTTCATTAAAGATTTTTCTCATATAGCAAAGCCTTTGACTAATTTACTAAGTAATGATGTGTCATTCAATTTTAACAATCTTGTCTTGATGCTTTTTGTAGGATTAAGCAAGCCTTAACCTCGCCACCAATTCTTCAACCCCCAAATTGGTCCCTTCCCTTTGAAATCATATGTGATGCTTCAGATTATACGGTGGGAGCGATTTTACACCAAAGGAGGAGCAAGGTGGCCCATATGATCTATTATGCGAGCAAGACATTAGATGATGCTCAAATCAATTATGCCAGGACTGAAAAGGAGTTACTAGCTGTAGTCTTTGCAATGGATTCAAGTCATATATCATGGGCTTGAAAGTGATAGTCTACTCAGATAGTGTAGCCATTCACTATCTACTTACGAAAAGGGAGCTAAGTACTTGGTCACGGATCAGCTCTCGAGGCTCACTGCAGATCAAAAGCAATCCCTTCAAGAAGAACCATCGATTAATGACTCCTTCAGTGACGAGCATTTGTTCTACTATGCAAATTTACCAAAACTGTGTTATTCATTACCAAAAATTGCTACAGTAACATTACAAGTTCCATGGTATGTTGACTATGTGAATTATCTTGAAAAGACAACTGTAAAGGTTCTCCCTCCATTGGCCTACACTTTTCAAGGATTTAAGAAATTTTGTGCATGTGACAAATGCTAGAGAGTTAGAAATATTTTTTGTAGACATGAGATGCCCCTTAAAGGAATTTTGGAGGTCATAATTTTTAACATTTTGGGGATAGATTTCATGGGAACACTAGCATCTTCTCTTAGTAACAAATCTTGTAGGGGTCGACTATGTCTCCAAATTAGTGGAAGTAATAGCTGCACCAACTTGTGATGCCAAGGTGGTTATTAGATTCCTCAAGAGAAATATTTTCACCTAATTCGGAACACCTCGAGTAATTATCAGTGATAGGGGAAGTCATTTTATCAACAGCTCATTCACCAACCTTTTGAAGAAATATGGGGTATACCACCCTCAGTCTAATAGGCAAGCAAAAATTTCAAATAGGCAGATTAAAAGCATCTTGGAGAAAACATTAAATACCTCACGAAAAGATTGGTCTTTGAGGTTAGATGATGCTCTCTCAGCCTATAGAATAACGTACAAGACCCCAATTGAGACTACTCCATTCAGAATTATGTATAGGAGGTCATGCAACCTTCCAATCAAGCTAGAACACAAAGCATACTGGGTTGTTTAGAAGTTTAATTTTGACTTCAAGGTAGTTAGAGAAAGGCATTTGCTTCAGTTGAATGAGTTGGAGGAGCTTCGCTTAGATGCTTATGAGAATGCTTGAATCTACAATGAAAGAAATAAGAGATGGCATAATCAACATATTATTAAAAAAGAGTTTAAGGAACGAGATTTAGTCTTGCTATTTAATTCACGATCAAGCTATTTCCCGAAAAGTTGAAGTCAAGGTGGTTGGGACCATTCAAGATTGTTAAGGTTTATACTCATAGTGGAGTAGAAGTTAACGATTCCATAACTAGAGTATTTAAGGTTAATGGGAAGAGGTTAAAGCCTTATGTAGCTGGATTTCTAGTAGAAAAAGGGGTCACTCAATCCCTCTCCAATCCTGATCCTTGAGCAACCATTTGGACAAGTTAAGCTAAGGACTTTAAATTAGCGCTTCTTAGGAGGCAACCCAAGTTTCAGACCTTAGTTGTTTTTATTTTTATTTTTAATTTACCCAAAATTAATGTTCCTCTTTGTTTTAATTGAAGGAACTTGGACCTTACAAGTGTATTTTGATGGGAGGAATTACACTTCTGAAGAAAATGATCCAAGCTCATTATAGGGAAGTTCTTTATGCCTCTTTACTCATGACTTAGCATATTATTGAATTTTGGGGTTGTTTGTGTTTGAATTTGATCTGTAGCATTTTTAAATTTTGGGCATGCATCATCCTACATAGCCTATGCATGCGGATGACTGCTGACATTCCTTTTGTCCTTACCTATGCATATACATGCTTGCTTACCTGCTTCAAATTGTGCCTACACATCTTGACATTGAGGACAATGTCCTATTTGAGTTTGGGGGGCCTGAGGGTGAACATAATTTTGCAAAACTTTCTTACCATTACTTTTTTTACAAACCACTATATAGTCATTTTTCTTGCGTAATTGAATTTCCAAATCAAATTTTTGCAAATAAGAGCTTTACAAAAGGAAACCTCATTAAGAAATTTTGATCTTTATAAGGTTTGTGGATAGATTGTTCCGGACTAGTGCTCGATTTCTAGTTGTTTAATCCTATTCATATTCTTTGATTTGAGTCATCCATGAAAGTTTTAGGGAAGTTGGAACCTAGTGAGGCCTCACCAATCCTAGAATAAGTTCTCTAGGCCTATCGAGGTGAAATGTGAGCACAAATTTGATAAGGAAGTGATTAGGGAAATTTTTTTTGAATTATGAACTATAGTCCAATTTTGGCTTGAAATAACCCTATATTCCCCTTGGAGCCAAGTTGAGCCTAAGTAAAATCCCTATTTCTTTGGCACCCTCATTTAACCAAGCCAAAAGTTAAGCATTCCCTACCTTTCATGTGGAAATGATTATTTAGGAGTAGGATATGTGTGGGGTAAAAAAAAAGAAAGAAAAAAGAAAAAGAAAAAAAAGAAGCAAGCAAGTGAGGATTTTGCAAGTGTTATGTATTTTCAGTTTCAGCAAGGGATAAAGGTATAAAGTTATTGGCCCTAGTACCCAAGAAACTAAGTTTAGGGAAGAGTCAACAATTTGGGACTTGGGAATTTATTGATATTGAGTTAAGTCTTATGATTGTTACCATTTTCGATGACATGTTATCATGAGAAATTTTATCATCCCATATCAACATCATCACGCATATTCCTTCTTGTGACTTTTATTCTAGCAAATGATGTTGTTGGTTCCCTAGTATATAAGGTGGTGTTGGTAAGATAGTCCCAATACTCTTATAGTCCTCAAGGAAACCACGTTTATAATCTGATCTCACGAGTAGCCTAAAAATATTTATTCCCTGTTTCCACAGTTTTTACTTAAAAAGAAAAGAGAAAAAGAAAAAAGAAAACAAAGAGAGAGATCCCTTGCACTTTCCTATTTCTTGAATAATTGTTTCCATTTCATTTGAACTTTTATTACCCTTTTCCCTTAGTCTAAACCAAGTTTGAACCCCCAACAACTTTAATAAGACCTTTTGATCCTTTGAGAAGGAGTGCTAAAAATTAGTGGAGATAGGATGGAGAATTTTTGCCTATGGGATTGGTTAATTTGATAATATCTTTAGAGTCTCTTGGGTTGTAAATTGCCTTTGAGTTTATTTGGCTTTTCTCTACTCTTGTGAGTTGGTTGGTTTTTAATTAGACTTAAATCAAGGCGTGTGTGTTTGAGCGAGCATTGATATCCTTGCACTATGAAGGTGGGTATGGTTTGATAAGTGGCTAAAGGTAAAATTTTAATTGGTTACTGCAATTCTGAAAATTCCAATTGTTGGGTGTTCCTTAATCTATTTTGCACAATTTTTCTTAATTTTGCTTAGGGACAAGCAAAGGTTTGAGTTTGGGGGCATTTGTTGGATGCATTTTTATCATTAGAATTAATGATATTTGTCCTTAATTTCTGGATTAATTATTGGGTTATATATATATTTTTCTTGCTAAATTGCTTGGCTCGCCTGAATTTGCATTTATAATTGCTCTTGTTTACTTTGTAGGAATTGTACTTGATTTTTGTTGTAAAGGACTGTAAAAACAATTAATCAAAGAACAGTTCAACACAAGTCCAAAACGCAACTGGTCAAAATCAAAGGAGACGGAAAAATAAGGGGGCTGGCTTTTTATGGTTTTAATTGGAAATTAATTAATTGTCTAATATGAGCGAGAGGACAAGCAAGAAGCAAGCAAATTAGAAAATAGACGTGAAAGGGAAAAATTAAATCAAGGGAAGCTAGCGTTGAATGAAGGGCGTGAATCAGCTACAAGGACACACATCACTAAAGGAGAGGACCAAGGCAGCTTCAACAGGTGGACCAATCAAAAGAAGGACAACTGGAGCTTATTTAATCACAAGAAAAGAAAACATTTTGGAGGAATGAGCACGCAATAACTGGGCGTGAATGAGTAGAATAACATAAGAGGCAGCTAGAAAAGTGGCGCTGGAAGTTGCAGACAGCTGGAGAGAGTTAGCAAATTAAATGCATAAGGGAGAGAAATCAATTGACACATGAACGTGGGCGTCAACTATCGAGAGCAAATTTAAATTAGAAGAGCAGAGGAGCAGCGCACAAGGGATTAAGAGCAGCAAATAAATGTCTTATCAAGGGACCCACGCACAGCAGCGTGGGAAGCATGAATTGAAGAGGATACAATCAAGCCACGCATCACGCAGAAGAAGTTTGGGACATGACATACGACAGTAGAGAAAACGCACAGTGGAGAAGAGTGAGGCGGCGGTGGAACGAAAAGAGAACACACAGTACATTAGAGAACAGAGACGCATTAGTAGACAAGCAAGTGAGGGCGGCGTAACAAAATCAACGGAGGGTTTGGGGGAGGCGTGAAAACAAATAAGAACAAAATCAAGAAAGGTGGTGGCAGTGTTGGAAATTGAAGAAATCACGCAAACATGGGACAAGTGAAGAGCAAAATTAAAGAGGCATATGGACACAAGGAAATAAGGAATGACACTAGTCGTGCAGCACGCTGGAGAAAAAAAATCAAGAGAGCAAATCCCAAAAATCAGGGCAACAATTGAAATCATATGAGGGCTGGCGTTTTAAGAGAGAACGTAAGCGACGGAAGTGGATACACAGGAGATAGCTGGAGGAGTGGAATCAACAAAAGCAGTGGTAGCATGAACAAAAAGTCACGCATAGCTTCAGAGACAAAGAAATTCACGCAACTTTTGAAGCATGAATCACCCACCAAGCACTAACGACAACTCTCCTCTCATCTGGACAATAAAAGACTCTCCACTTATTGGAAAAAAGGGGGATTCACGTTAAAAAAACTTTATATGGGGAAAGAGTTATGGAATGCTAAGGGGATTAGCTATTAACGTTAAAAAAAGAAGAAGAAGAAGACTCACTCTCTACTCACTCTACAAGCATCAACGATACACACAAGGGAAAGGAGGACTCACTCAACAGCCAAGCATTAACGTGAAAAATTCAAGGCTCCAGCACTCACTCCATTTTTACTCAAGCTATTCACGCACATCAAAAGGAAAGGGGGGCCGTCAAGTTCAAGCATTGAGGAGGACTCCAAGACCAAGCAATCGCCATTTGTTCTTCTATTCTTTCTACTCATTTTATATTCATAATGCTTGCTTTTATTATTTTCATTGTTGCTACTATTATTATGAGTAACTAATCTTTTCATTCTAGGATTTTAACCGAACCCTTGA
>JANIPM010414712.1:0-11856 GCA_027478405.1 Erythroxylum cassinoides | reverse complement strand
AGTACGAGCAAAAGCTGAAACTGACAAGAGATTATTACTGGCAGTAGGAACATGCAATAAATCATGTAAAGAAAATTGAAGAGAGTCATGTTGACAAAGAGAGCTGCCAATATTAGTAATTGGGAGTGTTTTACCATTTCCAATCTTGATCTCATCACCACCAGTGTAAGGATTGTGGTTGGTCAGATTTTCTAGATCAGGGGTGAGATGATGGGTGGCGCCTGTGTCCAAGATCCAGGGAGCATTAGGTTGGGATGTAGAGGCAGCGAGGTTGGTGGAGGGCTGAGGATGGAAGTGGTTGGTATGACGTTGGAATTTTGGTGAAGGACATTGAGGGGCAATATGACCAAGACCATTGCAATTGTGACAGGTCAAATGACTATAATCAGTTGATGAGCGACCACCACGGCCACCACGATACGAACGGCCACCACGACCACCTCGGCCAGTACGTGTTCCTTTGGAAGTGCCAGATGCAAAAAGCATGGTGGGTGCAATATCAGAGACAGAGGAATCAGCTGCAAGTGAAGTTTCTTCACTTAAGAGAAGTCCGTATAGATCGTCAAACGAAACAGTATCAAGTCGGTTTTCAAGTGACCGAACAAATGGACGATAGAGAGAGCCAAGGCCATTGGTGATAACCTGAACAAGATCATCCTCAGGAACAGGACTTTGTAAGGCAGCTAGCTGATCAAACATCACCTTGGCACGTTGAGTATATGTAGCGATAGTCTCCGTGTGGTCCTTTTTCAGCCTATAAAAATTGGATTTAATGGTTCTAATTTGTGCTTTAGAACCGGAACATAAGCAGAAGACAGTTTCTGCCATGCTTGTCGTGCAGTAGAAGCACCAATGACCTGTGGAATAAAACCTTCTGAAATAGAAGCAATGATCCAACTGAGAACAAGCTGGTCCCGTCGAAACTAGGATAAAAATTCAGGATTGGGCAGATCATTGTCAAGAGAGCTTGGAGGAGCTATTGCAGTGCCATCAATATGTTTTGCCAAATCATAATTATGAAGTAAACGCATAAGTTGAGCTTGCCACGACAAATAATTGGTGGAGTTGAGTTTGATAGAAAATTGGGTAATAGCGTTTGGTAAAGAAGACATCGGTAGTTCAGAGGTACAAGAAGAAACGATTGTGTGATGTGGAGGTGTGGACATGGGAAAAAGACGAAAAAGAACAAAAAACAACTGTTAGGCTTTACGTCTTTGCTCTGATACCATATAAAAGCAATATATGCTATGAAGATTGTTCTATTATTCACAGTAGACGGCTGTACATTATATACGCAGATACAAGCTAAAAGATAAGCATAAACAGTTACAAGAGATTACATCAGATAAAGATTACAACAGATGAGATCATTATCAAGCTATGAGATCATTATCAATCTTATCCAGTATCAGATGAGAGATATCCTTATCATTAACATATTCTTCAGGATGGAAAACCGTTTATTGATGAAGGATATTTTTCCTGGAGCTCAATGGTGGTCTTGTGAAATAATAGTGCAAGAAAAACAACATATCATCGCTTCGCATGCTACACCATCAAAAAGACAAAAGTTTATCTTCTGTCATTCTAAGGTACATCAATTACACTTTCTTCCTTTTACATTTTTTAAAATTACCTATTAATAATTTTCTTATTATTAACAGGAAGTTGAGGGTATCACCTTCAACAATGATATCCAAAGAATTGGCAACATCTTGCAGCCGTGTAAGAAATATATTATTTCTATCGCGATTGTGAAATCGATTCCACCTCAATATCAAACCAAAAACTTGAAAATACAGTGGATTATTACAAGCCGCACTGTCATCGAGCCTGTGACAGAAAATGAAGCAATCATCCCTATCAAATTCAACTACACACCTTTCAAGAATCTGATGGACTATGTTAATGAAAAACAAAATCAGTTGGTTAGATCCTTAATATATTTCTTCATACAATGTTCACAATTTTTTTTATAAATAATTATATTTATCTTTAACAAATGACAGATATTTTAGCCATTGTTATTGAAGTGTTGGATAAAAAAGAAATCGTCAAAGATGGAAAAGCTTCAACTGTACAAAAATTTGTTATCATCAACAAAAAGTAATTTTAATTCTTTGTCTTTCTTAATATTTTCTATAAAACTAAGAAGCATTTTTTGTTTTTATAACATCTCTTTTTCTTATTAGGCACAAACGATCATACTATCACTGTGGAATACTTTTGTTGATAATGAGGGATAATGCATTACTGAATCCCTACACTCTTATCTAGTTATTGTCTGTAGAAGACTCAAAGTCAACTTCTATAATAGTATTTTTTTTCCTTGCTTTTAATATTGTCTATTATTATTTACCTTTTTTTTCTATCTCAAACTTACAATTTCAAAGGTTAGGTGTTGCATTATCGATGTGGTTTGACTCAGCAATCCTCATTGATCCACCAATACAAGAAGTTACAGATCTTAAAAATTAGTAATCCATTATCTCACCTACAACATCTCCGCTACAATCATCTATTACAAATTGTACATCTTCGCTTCAGCTCTGTTTAAGATTTCCTTGTATTTATTCATCCGGTTAAAATCGCCTAAGATAGGTAAAGCATCTGTTATTTGACTTCTGTAGTTATTGAACTGCTTATTAGTACAACCTTAAGAATAACAAGTTCATATTGCAAACTACATCTGAACCAATTCAATTTTTTTCTTTTTTCAGATGCCAAATTTACTATAAGCTTGAATCATGATTTTAACGAAACAAAGTAATTAATATTATTTCTTGTTTAGAATCGATTCTAATCCTTTCATATTTATAAATATTACCTTACAAATTATATCAATTTTTTTAAAAATTTAAATTTTCATTTTATATTATTATGTTACAGGGCATGACGAAATAATAAAGAAATTAAAAACCTCATCGGCGAACGATCTTACCTCAAATATAATCTTGATATATCTTCTGCATCTCACTAGAAAATCACCAAAATCATGTTTTTAAATTCTGCCCCCAAGGAAATCGCATTTACATATTCTTATGTAATGTTCCGTTAAAAACTTTTTTTCCATAATCTTGTTATCGCTTTTTTTTTCCAGATATCATGGATTCAAGGTAAAATTTCCTTTCAACACATCTTACAAAAATACTGGTATATAGCATGCAAGAAATGCTTCCGCTCTACAGCTACTGTATATGGAGTTTTTTTTCACTTGTAATTCTTGCAGAGAAAAAGTAACGGCTGAACCAAGGTTTCCACCTTCTATTTTCAATCTTCGATTTACTGCTTTTTCCTTTCATCTAAATTTTGAAATTTTTACATGACTTTTTTACTTATATGTCATTTGTATGACTTTTTCACTCACACTCATCACCTGTTTACTTACATCTATTTTGCTGTACATATAAAATCTTTTTTTGTTTCTGTTTGAACTTTTTTGTATAGGTGTCGATATGACATAGATTTGACCGACGAAACAATAACTATCACGACTTCCATTTTCGGTGAGCTAGTTGAAAAACTTTTAAATTTCATTGCCCTTGAAGCAATGCAATATTCCAATGAGGTTATATTTTTCCTTCCATCTTTGAGCTACGTTCCCAATTTAATATACCGCCAATTATCTTTATATAATTATTTCACTAACAGTTGATATTTTTGAATTTGCATAATAAGAACATTGATCTCCCTTTAGAGAAGTTACACACAGAATTGATAAGCGATACATTTCTTCTCCATGTCAAACCAGCAAACATTCAATCATCATATGCAATACAACGATTTACTCTTGTTTACTACCACAAAATTGATGCTCATGAACTAGAAAAACCTTCGCTTTCGCCCACAAAAGATAACCAACCTTCAACTGATGGTCAACATGACAATGCTGAAATTACACTTCTAACTATCTCAGGTCTTTTTTATTTCCCCTTATTTTTTATTTCATCTGTAACATGATCATTTATTATTTTTATATCTACCATCTTCTTTTTAATAATCTCACCTTATATCGCCTACCTAATATACTTTGATTTCTTATATCTTCAGAGCATATTCCTAAGTCTTTTTTATCAGTTAGACAATGCCTTGATAAAAGATTCGGCATGCTGAAAATAGTTCGTGGTCACAAACAAATATGCCAATCAGCAATATTGAATCTGCACCACAATTAGATGCACAATCAGATGCAGATGATCATCACAAAAACATAAAACCCAAATTTTCATGAACTTTTCCTGTCAGAACAAGCTGATGAAATGACTACTTTACCTTTTGTCCTTTTACTTGATATCATCTTAAACTTGGATATTCTCGTGTATTTTAAAAGAATTCAGATGGTATGAAAATAAATGTTACTGTTCAAGTGTGCTTTAAAACTTGATTTTTAATTCTTCAGTTTAAACTGTTTTTGGGTTACAAAACCTATTCTGATGTATTTTAAATCACTGTAGACTATATAGAAATGGATGTAAGTGTTAAAGTGTATGATGAATAGATTTTAATTTGCATATGAAGTTTCATTTTGCATTCTTCAGTTTAAGTTGTTTTAAAATTACATAACCTCTATGGATCTTAAAAAATTAAGCAGTAAATATAAGGATATAAGTTTATGATCAAAACACAAAATTTGTAACTAAGCATGAACACAACGATTTCTCAAAAAATGGTTATTATTATTATTATTATTATTATTATTATCAGAGTCGTCACATTCCAACTCTTGTGGGAATCATAGAAAAAAATGAAAAGAGATTAAAGGAGTTTGAACGAATGCTGGCAAGCACTTTGTCTGATCCAAAGATTCCCAAAGATCCAGATCATCCTCTGTGTAAAGAAGTTGAAACTCTCAAACGAGACATCAATGTTCAAATAGGGGAAATAAAATACTTGATCTACTCTTGTAAACAGAATATTGCATATGTTCGTAGAAGGATCAAGATATATAGATCTTTGATGATACCTTATATCAGCTAAAATCTGTAACTTGTTATTTATTCAAATAAAGTAAGTGACTACGCCGTGAGGTTTTAAGAAAGAACAAAAGTAGAGTACCCAATTCGAGCCAAAGAAAGGCGTGTGAGGGGAAATTGAGTTCAATAAACCAAAACGGGAAAGCACTTATATGATTTGGATAGGTAATGAGTGATAAATCACAGTTATCTGTTGAAAGGTATAATTCGAATAAAAAGCCTTTGGAATATCTGGATTTGGCTGTTGAACCTAGATTTGAAACAAAATCCATCGAAGGAATAGAATTTTCTTGTTATAAAGAAGGTTTTAAACATCTTTATCATTCTGAAAATAGACAGCTAAACTTATTGTGTGACTTGCAGTTAAATACCTTACATAACGTTAGTGTTATTTATGATCGCATTACATTACTTTCAAAAGTATGTTTAAAGCATTTTCATAGTTTAGAAGAAAAATCTGAAGAAATAGAGAATTTAAAAGATTCTCTAAAAAGAATTAAGAATTTGCCGTCTCACTTAGAAATAATTGAGTTGGTAAAATCCAATATCAAAGTACCTGCAGACTTTGAAAAGAAAATAAAGAAAATAGAGCAGCTGGTGGAAACGTTACATCAGCAATTGAATTCTTGATGTCCTGGTTGACTTACCAAGAGGACGAGGATTATCAAGAAGCATTGGAAGCGACACAATCACTTGGAACACCATCTGTTGGGTTTAAGAAAATAGACGGAGATACAGTTGCAACAAAAGTATCACCCATATTGGTGAAACAGAATAATATTCTGATATATTTGCTTGTCAAATTATCAAAGAAAATTGAAAATTTGGAAACAAAAGTTGCAAGGCTTGAGGCTAATAAGACAATTTCTACAGAAAGCCCAGAAATTAAAGAAGCGCTTGAACAGATAAGTCAAGGGATTAATAAGTTAAAGATCGCTGAAAAAGGAGAAATAGCACCCCCTGCTATTACAAGAAAAATTTATCATTTTATTAATCCACAAGAAATTTTCGATTCAGAAAAGAAAAAGTTAGAAAGAAAGAAATGAATCGAGCAAGTTCAAGTACAACTCAAGAAAGCTCAAGGCCATCAGTATCCTTTGATACAAGGAGTGCTGAAGAAAGAAATAGAGGACTTATTCCAACAAGGAATAATGAAAGAAATAATTTAACCACTATAAATCCTGATGATCAAATCAGAGATTATAGAAGGTGCCGACAAATGGTTAGAAATACTGTTAGTCGAATAACAGGTTCTAACAACAGAAATAGAACAATTGAGATGAATATCAATCCTGAACATCAATTGAGTTTATCTAATAGAAAAAGAGCTTCAATGGTACCAGCAGAGGTACTTTATTCATCCAGTTGGCAAGAACCAAATTACAGAGTATATCAACATTACTCTGAAGAAAGAAAATTAATAACTGATCCAAAAGATCAGGAAGAAATGAAAATGATCACTAGAGAATCATTTGAAAAATTAAGAAATGAAGGTTTAAATCATATTCATCTTGGTATGATTATGATAAGAATTTTCGCACTACATCGAAGAGATGCAGGAGTTAAAGTCTTAGTAGTCATTCGAGATAAAAGATGGGGAAATGATGAAAGAGGGCTATTGGGACAAATGGAGATAGATTTGGCAAATGGAACAGAGTTAGTATATTTCTTGCCTGATCAAATGATGACTATATCAGATTTCTATAATCATATGGAAATCATTGTGAAAACAAAAGGATATGAGTCATGGGTAGCAGGAGAATCAAATTTATTGATCACAAGAGGTATAGTGGCTAGACTAACTAATACCAGCGCAGCAGCCTTTAGATACAGAAATGAAAATTTAATGGAATTTCTATCTACTCAAGGAGTAAGGGCAATAGCTGGAAAGAAATATTCATCAGAAGCATTGGATGGAGAAAGATGGATTATAAATCCACCTAGAGAAACAATATCATCTAGAATACCGCAACAAACACAAGTATGGGAAAATCATGATGGATCTACAACTTTGAGATTCACAAATTATGGGAATAGGAGACCCATAGTGGAAGAAGAAGATTTGGATGATGAAGAATCAGTAGAAATAGCATTAATGATCAGCCACAAGGTCATTAAAACAGAAATAAGGCAATTTCAAAGAATATTGCCTGATCACTTTATACAAAGTGAAAAAGAAAAAGGAAATATTTGGGATTATCTGGGAGAAGATTGTAAGTATATGGTAAAATACACAATCCCAGAAGAAAAAATGGAAGAACCTGTAATATGTGTAGGATGAGCAAAATGAGATGGACGAGCGAGTGAGATGAACGAGCCCAGTTTGATCTTGTGAAATACTTTGAAGTTACTCAAAGGTATCTTCTTCAAAGTAGGGAGTATTCACACTTGAGTAGTAACGAAAACAACTTCCTTATTTTATTTATCAGAGAAAATTTTACAGAAGGAAGAGGAGGATTTCAAAGCGTTTTTGAGATGCTTTGGTGTGTCCTCATATTACAAATGGAGGTCTTTATATAGAGACCTAAAGCTAGTCTAAAGAAAATAATTGAGATACAGCTCATCAACCCGGGTGCACTCTGGGCCCTCGTAGACGGTTGGTGCAAGCTGTCAATCTTCAATAATTTCTTCTTTTGACACGGTAATAGATTCCTTCACACAATAATTTACATATAGGACAGGGTAATAGTATACCCACTTATTACTAAAGTCCAAAAGACTTTTCTTTCTGTCGGCCATTTATTCCTTTTTGACAGGCCACTTTCCCCAACCTTGTCGATTTAGGGATCTTCTTCCAGCTGTGGATCCAGCTGTATGGTAGTAACGCGGGTTTCTTGTTTCTTTTTCTTCATTATCAGATTCCTCTGATTTTTGTTGATATGCTTGTCCATACCTTTCTTGACGCTGACTGAATGGAATCTCGGTTGTTGCCATATCAAGTCTTTCTTGTTCATGGGTTACCTCTTGTTCTAGTTGTTCTCTTTGTAACTCATGAATAGTTTCTTCTAATTCATCCACCTCCTGTTGTAGACGAATTATTTCTTGTTCATGTATCTCAGCAAGTGGTCCTGATCTTGGTTCTTTTTCGATGAAAATTTCATCATCAATATTGTTATATTTCATTATGTATTCAAGTGCATCATTAAAAGCATAGAACCCTTTAAATTTGGGTTTAGCTAATAATGTTGTTTTCTTCAGCAATGTTGAATAATAACAATATATCCCTTTATCTGGACCATTAATGAGAGCATAGTAAGAGTAACTCTTACCAAGTGGTGGTTCCATAATCTTGCTAAAATAGTACTGCAATGCACAGCAGGCGCTATGCTTTTGCTTACTTCCATTAGCTTTCCAGATGGCATCCAGTAAGCATTGTTGCTGTTGATCGATTGGTAGATTATCCAACGGTCTATATGCTTTTGGATCCTGTGGATCCGAAATTGGTAACTGAGTAGTACCAAAACGACAAAATTTTCGTTTATTTCTTTCCTCAATTTTTACAGGTGAGGCCCTTTTCTTTGTTGGGCTTACAACCCTTCTGACAACTTCTCCTATTGGAAAGTAACCTGCAAGATCCTTTCTAGCAGGCCCTGAACTTGATCCTTCTTCTCTTTTGGCAGGCTTTGAATCTCTTCTATGGCTGGTAGTAGATTCATCAGTATCTGATTTTGATTGCTGTTTAGCATTCCATAAGTCTTCCAGTGTTCTGTATCCTCTAGTTTGCTTTCCTCTGGAATCCATGATACTGCAAGTTTATTCACAATGCGAGAAAGTTGATCAGCCAAAATATTTCCTGTTACTGGATCTATTGTGGTACCAGAATATACCATCATTGCCATAGTTCTATGCCTTGACTTTGAGGGTCGTATTACTCCCAAATCCAATAGAACTTTGACATGCTTTTTAAACTGAGCTTCCATCATAGGTGTAACATGTTTCAAAGGTTTGTCTTGAATAGTAATATCTGGATTGATGATATCCAATTTACATGTCACTCCATTCTTTGCCCAATATTTCTGCGTATTTTTCCCTATGTATTCCAGGGATTCCATTTCTTTTAGTATTTCTTGTATTTCTTTTGTATACTTTATTGGAAATAGAAGGATTAAATTACAACCACACATAATTCAGAAACTCTCTGAATTCCCTGAAGAAAAACTGAAAAAAAAAGAAGGGGTTAAGATCGTGGTTAGGTATTTTAAACTACGCAAGAAATTATATCCCAAAATTGGGAATATTGGTGGGACCCCTATATAATAAAACAGCTCCAAATGCTAACAAAAGAATGTTAGCATTTGTCTGAGTATGTTACTCAAATACTCAAAGAAAATGAGGTACTGGTTCAAGAAAATCAAATACTCAAAGAAAATGAGGTACTGGTTCAAGAAAATCAGTGGCTGAATAAAATAATATGTCCTCCGCATGCCCTTAAAGGACATTTCACATCCCTGGCCTTTTCACAGCCCCCATAGCCATTTCACAGCCACGGTTCGAACTTGCGACCGGGGGGTAAATGGGTAGCTCTGATACCAAATTAGACGTCTTCCCAGTTGATCTTGCTAGACACTAACAGTGTAGTGTGGAGTATAGCAAATGAGTAAGTAAGTAAGCGGAACTTTTATTTATACAGAATTGCTTATACAAGCTATCTTGGAGGATTTTAGAGAGATTTCAGTTGTGACTCCCCGTTGTGTCCTCTTACAAACCAAACTATGGCTTATATAGCCGTCTAAAAACTAAAGGGAATTATTGATAGTAGGTAAGATAATTATCCCGGGTGCGCTTTGGGCCCCATAGGCAGATAATTCAATCTTCCAACACTCAATGATTCTCTTACATTATTTTCCACTATCAACAGTACTTAACAGGTGTATGGCTATAAAGAAAAGATACATAATAATTGAACCAGCTGTTCAATTAATGACAGACGAGATGTCTGCTTTTCTTTTGACAGATAAGGAATCTGCTTTCCTACTCTTCTTTCGGCCACTTTTGTGGTACATGAAGTTGATGTGAGGGACGACTCCTATTAACTGGTACTAATGATCTTGTGCCAGCTGTTCTTTGGTATCTCGGATTCCTTTTCTCTTCTTCAGAAAGATCTTGATAAGCTTGAAATATTCCTTCATCTTTTTGACTAAATTTATCAGGATCCTCTTCATCTTCACTTTCTTTTTCTTTTTGGAGTTCTTTAACAGTTTGAGTTAACTCCATAATTTCTTGTTGCATCCGATGAATTTCTTGTTGATGAAATTCATTTAATGGACCTGTTCGTGGTTCTTTCTCTATGAATATTTCTTCATCAAGACTAATTCCTTGATAAATTAAATATTCAAAAGCATCATTAAAGGAATAAAATCCTTTAAATTTGGGTTTAGCCATTTGGCTAGTTTTCTTGAGTAATGTGGAATAGTAACAATAAATGCCTCTATCAGGACCATTGATTAATGCATAATAAGAATAACTCTTTCCGAGAGGTGGTTGCATAATTTTGCTGAAATAGTACTGTAGGGCACAACAAGCATTCTGTTTCTGTTTGCTACTATTTGCCTTCCATATTGCATCTAACAGGCATTTCTGGTTTTCATCCAATGGTAGATTATCCAATGGACGATATGCTTTTGGATCTCTAGGATCCAAGATAGGTAACTGAGTTTTACCAAAGCGGCAAAATCTTATTTCTTCTTCGGTTTTTATTGGTGAAGACCGTTTCTTGATTTCCTCAATTATTTTTCCTATGGAAACATGACCTGCAAGTTCATCTTTAGAAGATTTAGAACTTGTACCTGTTTGTTGCTGTGCATATTTTGAAGTTCGTTGATGGCTTCTGGTAGATTCATCAGAACTTGAGCTTGTTCTGCACTTAGATTGTCGTTTCCTTTCCAAATCTCTGAGGCTTCTGTAGGGTTTGCTTCTTTCTTCTCTTGCAATTTGCTTGTCCTTTCGCTCCATGCTAGCTTCAAGACGATTCTTGATAGTTGATCTGCAAGAAGATTTTTCTTTCCGTCTATATGTTCAAAGACAATTTTAACACCGGTGCCAGTTATATAGTCAACAAAATTAATCCATCGTATTCTAGAAGGTTTATTTTGTGACTGTTTGTTGTAAAATGCAATGATTGCCTGACAGTCGGTCCTTAATGTAATCTCCTTTTTATCCAAATAATGGATTTTTAAGGCATTAAGAGTATTAATGCATGCGCTAATTTCTGCATCAATTGTAGATTGTATACAATTGAATTTCCCACTTGCATATGCAAATACTTTTTCATCACTTTTAGGAGATTCCTTTCTTTTCTTCCATTTGGCAATACCTCCCCATCCTTCCATACATCCGTCTGTTTCCAGAATGATATATGCATTAAATGGTGGTAACTCCATATCAGGAAGTTCTTTAATTAATTTCTTTATTCTTTTGACAATATCCCAATCCATACTACTCATGCGTTTGTCTGCATTGGGAGCTGTCTTGTTATACAAGGGTCCAACTAATATTCCTAATTTTGGAATATAGTTTCTTGCATAATTTAAGATCCCTAACCAAGATCTTAAACCCTTTTTTTCTTTTAATTGCTCCTCAGGAAATTCAGTCAATTTCTTTATAATATGAGGCTGCAATTTAATTTTTCTGTTGCCAATTATGGCTCCGAGGAACTCAATTTCTGATGTTCCTACAGTCATCTTTTCTTTAGATAGGACAAGTCCATATCTTTTACATATATTAAAGAATATATGTAAATGTTTCTTATGATCTTTTTCTGTTTCTGAAAATATTAATATATCGTCAATATAAGCAACTATATATTCTTCATGACCTTTGAAACAGAGATCCATCTTTCTTTGAAAAATGGCTGGAGCATTTTTCAGTCCAAATGGCATAACTA
>JANIPM010414696.1:0-11859 GCA_027478405.1 Erythroxylum cassinoides | reverse complement strand
AACCCAGCATGAATAAATCATTAAGCAAATAATGATTAAAATTTAAAGCAAATCGTGATCCATCAAAGGAGGTACTGGAAAATGGGGAATGGAACAATAGAATCTGAGACTTCTCTGAATAAGAGAGACTGCTCCAAGGGACAAAGGTTCAAATGAGGAGGGAGACAAGATTGTTTGGGCAGCTGATCTAACTAAAACCTTCACTAACAAAGCTTGTCACACAAGTTTCAAAACCTTAAATAAGAGTCTTTCACATAGCGTTTAAGGTGCGATACATGAAAGGTTGGATGAACAGGCAAATGACATTATAAGACTCAGCGTTTTCAATGGCAACTCTAAATAGGAGAATGAGCATAGCTACAGTATAGATATTAATTCAGTTGGGCTTCATAAACATCCCATTTGAAAATGCTTATATGAGGTACAACAGAAATATTCAGAACACATCCTTGTGAACAAAGTTCATAAGAAAAACTGATAACTAGAACTGACTCATGAATTTGCAAGATGATCCTCTGCTTTTGTTAACATATGGGCATGGGTTGAACCCTTAACTGCGTGCCTGACTTGTTAATCTCCTTGTAAATAGAATGCCAGCTTAATATATTTTCATGACTACAATCGAAAAAGAAAGAGTTAATTTCAGATGCCGGAACTATGCTACAGATCGGATATAGACTAGAAAGAAGATTCACTTCGTCAACTAAACCATTGAAGCCTGATAGGATCGGTGCTAAATTCCGATATCAGCTGCAGCAACAATCAAGAGTAATTTATATAATCCAATGCTTTAAGGTGGTCTGTTTTTATATCACAATGTCACCAGATATCCCATCACGAACAGCAGCTTACGGGACTATTTGCATTCAGCAGTTATAGGGATGTTAGCAAGGACTCTCAAAAATGTCTCATAATACATGCATCGGGTTATAAGCTATTCCTCGATATAATTTACTAAGTGTAACCA
Organism: Erythroxylum cassinoides; assembly: GCA_027478405.1. Taxonomy (NCBI): domain Eukaryota; kingdom Viridiplantae; phylum Streptophyta; class Magnoliopsida; order Malpighiales; family Erythroxylaceae; genus Erythroxylum; species Erythroxylum cassinoides. The sequence goes on along the minus strand of JANIPM010414696.1, from coordinate 10,892 downwards.
TGTTATAATCAACAAAGTATTATCAAATATATCTACATATCTATATATACATGTGTGTCTGCCGCAATAACAGATTGAATAATTATGTATCCATCAAAAGGGTGAAGTTTATATTATAGTGGCAATGGTAGCCTATGAGGATGAGCTCCAGCTTGATACAGAGTGAGGTGGTGTATGGCATCCAAAAACAAATCCTTCATCTGAGGATGTTGAGCTACCACCTGACGAGCTGCCCCCTCAAGGGTATGCAAGGCCCGCGCTTGCTCAAGAACCTTACTGTTGCCAGCACTCAGTGCAAGGTAACACAGCAACTCAAGGCCGTGCAATTGAGCAAGGTCACCAGCCCGAAGTAACTTCATCAAAGCTTTAACTCCACCAAACTCAATAATTGCTCTTGAATGCTGAGAGCGGTTGTAATTGTCCAGAGACACAAATTTGCCCAAGGCGACAGCGGATTCTGTGGCCACATCCACATTCCTGCTACCAAGTTGGGAAACCAAAGGCAGGATTATCCGGGTTTCCCTAGCAGGAAATGTTCGTGCCAGACATCCAATAGATATAATAGCAGGAATCTGCAGCTCTGGATCACTTTCTTGCTGAACCACTCTCAATAGTTGATCCACAACTGCCTTTGCAGCAGGTGAATTAGTCTTAAATGCAGCTCGTCTAAGATCAGCATTAACCTCTGCCACCACCGTAATCTCCATAACAGCCATTAAACAATTAAACTGCAACTCCCCCTTTTCCTTCTCAATCATCTTAGCCAAACAAAGCAATCCTCTTGTCTCAGTAATCTTCCTGCTATTTGTCACACTCCCTTTTGACAACTTCCACAACGCCTCCCCACAACAAACCTTTAGCATATGCCGCGCTTCGGGTGCCTCCGTCTCCCTCTCCTTCCTATGACCACTACTACTAGCATCAGAATGATAACTCCCCCCGTTGCTACTGTTATTCTTCTCGAAAGTCAACTCCTTATTCAACTCAACAACCGAATCAGCACTACTTTTCACAGACCGGTTGCTATCAACATTCCAAACCAAATCAGCAGATAAAGGTGATACCAACGGCCTAGTAACATTCCTCCTCACAAACTCTTCCTGCGCATACAGGTCCAGTTCAGCCATTTTTGCCACCAACTTCACGACCACAATTTGAACTCTCACCGGAGAATCCACCAGAACTCCAACAATCATAGGAATCGCAAGAGCATCAACTATCAACTTAACTCTCTCCTCATCAGTACCAATGTTAAGAAGGGCGGTTGCGGCCGCAATTTGAGCCTCCGGTGAATCACTTTCTTTAAGCAACTTTAACAAGGGAGAAATCCCACCTTCCTCAACAATCATCTTCTTGTTCCTATCATTATCACCAGCTAAAGAGGCCAATTCGTTAGCAGCATCAACACGGTCTTTAAGCTGACCCATGTGAAGAGTTGATATATAGGCCCAAACCCAAGCGAGAATGGGATCGTTACAAGCAATTGGCGGGAGAGAGAAAGAGGTACCCCCTTCAGACTCGAAGATTGCCAAGAGCCACTTCATGTCCGCTATGGAAGACTCTAAAAGGCTCGACACCTTTCGAAAATCGGCGGTGGTGGTCATGGAGAAGACTTGCCGAAGAAAGCCGGAGTGCTTGCATTTGCGGACGAAAGCAAGGGTCCGGTCGAGGTTTTTGGTGATGTCGTCGGAGACGCAGCGGAGAGGGCGGTCGTAGAGGGAAGGAGTGGCGACGGAGAAGCGGACGGCAGCGCAAAGCATGTGGGAGAGGTGGTCCACTTTCTTGACAAGTTCCGAGCAGTGATCTCCCTTTGAGGAGTCGACGTTGGCGGCAGACTTGATGACTTGGTCGGCTAGTAGAATTAGAAGATAGAGCTCTTTCTGGAGCGTTTTTTCTTCATCGCCGCCGGTGATTGTGGTGGGAATGCATGTAGAAGCCGGTGTCATTCTCATTTGCATTGTTCTCCTGTTCTGGTCGTTAGTTATGTTGTTGAATTGATACATTAGTAGTACTAGATGTTTTTCTTGTTACTGGTCCTTCAATTCCTTTGCTTTGGATCACCATTACCATAATTACCTCTACTCGGACTGCTCAAGTTTGTCATATTAAACTCTCGTATTAGAATGTCACATCCTACGTTTACTCGTGATTTTATAATTTAATTAATTTAATTGAAAGTTGATGAAACGGTGAATGTAACAATGCGTGCCTTTGGCCAAAGCAGTCATTTCAAAATGGGGCAAATGATGTGGACAGAAGCACCAAGACTTGATTCACAGGTCTTGGTCTTCTTGCCCACCATCTCTTCTAACTTGATTAAATAATAATATACCAAACCATAAGACCAAGACCCGTGAAATAACACTTGTTTTGATTGGATTTGTTTTCAAGACACTTGCAGGAGCCAACTTAAAAAAGACCAATGACACAGAATCGCTTGCAATCTTTCCCTTTTTTTCAAATCACTACTTTATAAGAGTTTGAGGCTAACGTGTCTCCACCTGCTTCAAGCAGGCATTGATTGATAGAAAGCTATAAAGCTGATAGATGTAAAAGCTCCTTTTCTTGGACTAATAATGCGTTCACACCGCACCTTCCTTTTGGAAGAAAGGGTCCAAAACTTGGGATTCCACTTTACGCTGTTTACGTGGAATAGTCAGTCGCTTCCTTTTTTTAATCTCAGTTGTTAAAAATAAAATTCCAAGTAAAGATGATCCAGGCAATGACTTTTTTTTTTTTTTTTTTGGGTAAATCAAGGCAATGACATTTTTTCTAGCTCCTCAAACCAAAAGACGTCTGTTTCCGATAAAGCTAATTATCAATCTGTCAATCGCATTTTACTGATCCAATTCGCTTATTTCAACTTCCTTTTAATGAAAATTTCAGTTCAATTACTGTAAAGCACCAGTATGAAATATCAATGAACGGTTTTCTCTGTTGTTCTTTTCAGGTATTCAGAAGTGATTGGAAAACCTACACTATAAAAAGAAAAAAGTAACTGAAAGATATGAAGTAAAAAACCAATAAGCTGAATTAAACACCGTTCAATATCACAGCTAGGTGTCTAGGAGATGTAAAAATCCAAACTCTAAACCATGTTTGTCCACTAGGAGTAATATAGATAGCGACAGTGGACGAGCAGGAACAAAAATAATAGAAAAAACCAAGCGTTTCAAAGCTTTGAAGCCAATCCATTTTGAAGTGACTTCGGAATGACGGTGTCTTTGGCATCGTTGTCCTTGGTATCCAATTCGCATGGACTAGGGGGTACGTCAACGGCTGGAGAGCAGTTGAAAAAGCCGTGTGGCTGCAATTGCATTCACCAGATGCGGAATCAAAGAGAATGAACAGAATAAAACAATGGAAAAAGAGCATATACGAGGGACAAGGTTAAAGTACCATTAACATAAAACCAATGCGTTCCACTGGCATGACTGGCCAGTCCTCCAACCGAGGAACGTGCGTAACTCCAAATACATACCTGCAATTCTCATATTCAGATAACAAAATCAAGGGAAAGCCTGTGCCCATGGCAATAGTTACTTACCAGAGAACTATATCTTTTTCTTCCAAGGATCGGTCCTGCTTAACCCATGACGCTAGTCCTTCACCAATGCGTGGATTTTGATTGGGGAACTCTCCTCCTGGAAACATTTCATCAGGTGCATATGCCGTAACCCATAGATTGTGCTTCAGGAAGGCAGCCCTTCTCAAAAACTTGGCCTCTCGACCAGCCAATGGCAAGCAATTTGAACCCGGCATCAGCTTGTATCCTGTTAACTGTCCTGCCCTATTGACAGCTCTAGTGTTCCTCACCTGAAAATTAAACATAAGTTGCTGCATACGTTCAGCATATCAGGGCATAATTCTGTAAACATTACAATCGGAATGTCACAGGTTCTATCCAATCAACACAACCCTTAACATTAATTGGCATCATAGGGGGGAAAAAAACTGAAATGACGATAAATTGACTGCATTTCAGTAGGTCCAAGGACATGTTACCCTTGAATTAAAACTACACCAGCATAATCAGTTGAACAAAATATAAAATCGATGCAAAACTCGAGAGGTGCTGCATATTTATTTGTCAAGCTATCAATCAAAGAAGGTTCATGAATGGGGAACAAAATCAGTTCCGAGCATAAAATGGTTCTAAACAAGATCAGATAGTGCAGATTATTGGGAATTATAAACTCAATCAGTAGAATGCATCTCAGAGAAGTCAAAATTAGATGCTATGCCAATCCTCGACAAGAAAACAGAGGGAGCAGAATGCAACCAATATCTTACAGTCCAGTGGCGAGCTGTTTGAGGATTACAGTCCCGCATCGCGTGCAATTCTGATTTGAGCAGCTTCTCTTCAGCATAAAACCCATTGTTGTGAACATTGGCCTCCCCAGGTTTCTCAACTTTAACGTCAACCTCAACGACCTAAAGGCATGAAATAAAAAGCTTTTATATTATTAAAGGAATAAATGTGAGGACATCATGATATCAAGGACATGACATAAATATCCTCACACTAAAATGAGTACCTTCTATATAGTATGACAATTAGATTCACATGAAATCTAGAACTCCTGAAAACTATCACACGGCTCACGAAACATTCACTCCTAGTAACTAAGACATCATGAAATCAGAACATTGCAGAATCTTTTCATATAAAAATGCAATTATAGTTCATGAGTGGAATCTGCTGCTAGGGTAATCACAAAACGTTTAGTACTCTTTATGTGCATACCTTCGTCATGACTTAAACTGGTCATAACATAGTACATGACCTCCTGTAGACGTTGCACTTCTACCATTCAAATCGATCATGTAATTTCTAAACACATGACTAGGAAGAGCAAGGATTAAGAAAGTGGATCGAGACTCTAACATTCATTTTTGAGAGTCTTGTTGAAGTAACATATAAGGGATATGATAGTGTAAAAGATTGAGAATAGTATCAATAAATTCGTCGACAAAATCACATCATCAAAGAGTTCGTTATACTCCGCAAACACAGATTTTCCCTTTTTGCTGGCCATTAATGTGTAAAGATTTGACAAACTACAGATATTTTCTCCAAGAAAGAAAACAAATTTAGATCTGGTTCACAAGAATTGAATGTCAGGCTAAATAAAAGAAAAGGTCAGGAAAGTGGAGATTTTACTAAAATCTTTTTTTTTTATTAAAGAGAAATGAACAGTCCAAATTACATGACTAAGCGGGGGAAACACAGTTCACCTGATTAAAACTTTCACCAGGCTTGCAGTCAACAGCCATGTCCATACGGGCAACAAAAAAGTGCTGATGGACTGGGGCATATAGACCTGGGGCAATAGTTGTACCATATTTTCGGGTCTCTCCGGGCTGCAAGGCTCCTAAACTCAAAATACCTGTAAGCTTAACTTCAGCTTCTATTTTCCCATCCTGTAACAATAGAGCCCATTCAAGTAACATGTTAGAAGTGAATAAGAATGAGCAAACGTACAGCTTTAGTTCTAGATTTTTATAATATATTGCTCATGCATGCAACAAGAAAACAAATTAGATTTCAAGATTAGATACACGAAAAAGCTACAAGTGAAAACATGTCTTGAACCAATTATACTAGATCCTTTAAAATATCAGAAAGCTGAAGTAGATTTCGTCTTTTTGGCAGCAGATATTAGTGAAGATAAAACCAAACAAGCATTCTAAGCATGACAGCTAACAAATACAGAGATGCATACAAGGTGGAACAGAACTGAAATGAGTCTAACCTAAAATTGTTTACCATCCGTCATATATATTGCTCCAGGAAGCAATTATTGAAATGTCAGTGTTACAATATTATTGAATGTTTGCTATAACAATTTCTTAACCTTTCGACAGCAGGGAGATTTTTTTTCACAAGCCACAAGCTCCATCAACTAACAAATGGCGATTTAAGCACATAACAAGAATCTAGGAAAAGTCCCTGCTTGCCTGATAGAAATGCCAAAAGAATCCGTATTCATAATTTGCCACCGTGCATATGAAGGATACAGATAGCCGTCTAGATCTGCGTACTTCTGCCAAACCTGTTCTCCAGTCTTGATGCTTCCATAAAAGGCCATGATCCTCCTCATGCAAACAGACGCAGTTTTCAATTGTTTCAACACCTCCACTGAAGTTAGTAAAGTGGGCATCAAAATATTTTATATAGCCCAAGCAGTCACATCCCTATGAAGATAGGTCTCATTATCAGATATCGAAAATGGTGATACTTATGAAAAAGAAAAAGTTTTTAATGGAAAAAAAAGATCAAGGCATAAGCACTCTGAGATAATTAGTCACCCGACCTTCTTAAGGGAATGAGCATTTTTACCAAGGCCATCTTCCCCTGCATCAAAAGCATTCTTCCTGTAATGTGGATCATTTGGGTCTCCATAAGGCACAACCATCTCTACAAAGCTTATCCTGTGAGCTACAGGTCTCCGACCCCTATTTCCATCCACATATGCAACAGAATGTATAACTAAACCCTCTCTAGGGGTGAATCCAACACGAAAGTTCCACTGCACATCAGCAACAATGTGACACTGTTATTATATATAAGTTATCTTACAAAAGCATAAGCTAATAGATCAACTTAAGAAGCCATGTACCTTCTGCCATTCAACAAAGTATCCATTGACACGAAAGCTTGGACCTTCAGGTTGAATAATTTGTAAAGGTTTCACATCACTTCGATCAACACCACCTCTTGTTTTAGCTGCTGTATAGTTCCTTAATGGATCAGCTGGAGGCAGAGGAATAAGTTTACGATCTTCAAACTCTATCACCTTCATGTTTTGAATATCTACAAGAACATAGATGCCCTCAACTGGGCGGGCATATCCATTTTCCATCGGACAGTCACTTTCAGTTCTGCAGAATATAAGTGGTTTAGCAAGTCTTCTGCTCGGAGCATCAACATTACTATGATAACCAACGCACCTGGAATATGTTAAGTTAGACTAGTCATGGCTCTCATAATAAATAAATTTCAGATAATATTAGTTAGACAACTGGAGTTACTGCAATTTACCAGGGATCAACCATCACAAGGTCCATATCTTCAATACCCCTTTTCTTCATGGCCTCTCTAAAAGGTGGAAAGTCCTTAACAACAGCTTCACATTCAGCATACTCAACCGCATCCTGGATTTCCAAAGTATGAATATGAGAAAAGATGGTGACATAAATTCCTAGCACATCCAGTCAAGAAACAATATTACCCTCTTAATATACTCATGCACAAAGTTAACGATTGGCCCAAATAATGATACAGCTAATGATATGGAATATGAATGTAAGTGCTGTAACACAACTTTAAATGCCAATTAATCTTTCAGTGGACATGGCTCAGGGTCTCAACACACCATAGCTTTCTTCATGTAGGAATGCCTCTATATCTACCAGGATTATCAATCTTCGTAGGTATATTTGTTTATTGATGGAAACTTGTGTAAATATTATGCTTTTCGATGTACTAAAAAAACTTGTCATGATTATTTTCAGGAACTCTCTCTCCTTAGCATTACGAACTTTTTGGAATACCCTGAAATTACAGAAAATTTCCCCATCACATTTATCTAAATATTTAATCTCTGTCAATCCTGATCAACATTAACAAAATGTTCCCATTACTAAAGCTTAAATCTACCTGAAGAGTGAATGCAAATAAAAATGGATCGCAAGGCAATAGAACAAACCATCGGAGGCTGAACATCTGGAACAACTTTTGATGAAATTACTTTCCCCCTGTGATGCCCACCTCGAGTAACCGCGTGTACTTCAGATAGCTCCACAATCCATATGCTAGTCTCATTTGACCTTTTGTTATAAACAACAAGTCTAGCCCTCCTGGGAGGCAGTTTGGTAGGAATTATAGGCCCACCTTTTGTTTTAGGAAGCAGCGATGGTTGGAAGGGAGGAAAAAAATATGCATCTGCCAATGCAACAATGTGCTTATCTGGTTCAAATAGAACCACTTCAACGAATCGCATGCCATCTCTGACCTGAACTCGGGAAAAATGATGAACAAATCAACATCAAAAGCGAAAAAGGACCATTACTTAAGAGAGAGAGCGAAACAGTGAGACAAAAACCATTGCCAACCTCTGGAGTGGCTCCAGCAGCCCTGACAGTTGCCACTGCTACAGAGATTTCAGCGGCAGACAAAGGGTCCAAAGGGTGACTGGTCTGAGCCCTCAACATAACTGGGACGCCTGCTGAAGAAGTAAGAAATGAGGGTCAGTCACGTAACTCTAGCTAACAGCCAAAAACATGCCTTCCCTCCATACTAATTATGGTGAACTGCTTAGCATTTTAATTCCGAAGATAATTTCCTGGATTAACACAAATGCTAATTAACAAACTAATTTTTCCTCCGTCATTAGTAGATAATGGACGTCAAATGAGTAAAAGGGTTTTGGCAGGACCAATTTTCAATAGTTAATAAATCAGCTTGACGCAACCATTGCTGTTTATCCTACAGATCCATTAATTTTAAAACCAACTCTTCTTTCATGTATATAAACATTCAGATAGAAGAGTTTCAGAAAAGAGTTTTATAAAATGGCCCTTAAAGAGGAATCAGCAATGAATCATGCACACTACATGTACGAAAACAACAAGAGACATTTTAGCATCCAGAGAAACATAATATTTTGAAAAGTTTCGACTGTTAATTAACAACAAACACATGTATTGACTTTTATTAAGAACAGTTCTCGTACATGTACCTAAAGTGAGATAAAGAGATCATGAAATCTAACTCTCGAGTAGCGAACGAGTCATGCACCGAAAAAGGCACATCAAAACACGATATCTCCATACCAGGAAAAGAAAAAGATAAGAAGAAATAAAACAAAAAGATCAAGAGAGAGAAACAATGACAAAAAGAACATCCGAAAGAGAGAGAGTGTGCCGTAGTATGCCTTTGGTAGCGTTATTAGAGGAATCCGCAGGAAGAGAATCGACAGTCCGAATCACGGACTGGACGGCGACGGCGCTCTTCCTGAGCTGATCGGCAGAGGGAGCGACGGTCCAATCATGCACGACATTCTCCGCGGGAGCAGCACGGTGGGGAGGGGCGGCGTCGGGACAACAAGAAGGAGGCGGCGGGGAAGAAGAAGATCGAGACGTCGTCTTTTGCGAAGCTGAGGCCATTGCAGGGGGTTTGCGAGCTCGCCAATTCCACCAAAGTATGTCTCTATACAATCCACTGACATACAGCAAATCCTCTCTCTTGACTCTCTCTCTCTCTGTGCCTCGCTCTCGCTCTCCACAGCCACTTCGCACCTTAAGAACCTTCAAGAAACTGAGAATCGAGAAAAAGGATCCACAGAGATTATGTTTCCTTGTTTGGATTTTTGCTTTATTAGTGCGATAAATAAATGAGAAAGAGAAGTGCGAGACCGAGAATGCTTGTGAGGGATTGAGGATTGTGATCGTATTCAAGCTAAATACAGAAACGAGCGGAGAGAGAGTGCAGTAGTCAAGTGTAGTAGGTCATCTATGTCCATATTTATTTCTTTATATAAAATTACAAGGGCTTATCAAATCAAATAGAGGATGTTGCCAGTAATAAGATAAGTGGTGAGATCGGATCGGTAGGGGTGTTCTTGTGAAAATGGATGTTTTAATGGGGACCAAAGAGTAAACTCTTTGTAAGATGATAAGGCTCAAATTTGCAAGGAAAGAGAAGTATTGGCTGTATTTACATGTAAGGATTTTTCATTAAAGTCAATCAAATCTGAGAAAATTTTCTGCTTTTATGATTTGACAAAATGGGAAGACTATTACATTCACAAAACCAACTGCCATTAAAAACTGAATTTAAATATTGGTGACCACTAAGTCTTAGGGTAGGTTTCAGAAATAAAACATATGTGGTGAGTAATAATCGGATGCTCTTTTATAAGCTCTGAAGTGTTTGGAGTTGGAGTGATTATAAGTTGCATTGTAGCAAATCAACGTCACGTCACGGATCCAATAAACTCCTATCAAACAGCTGTCAAACGTGTCAGTGGGTTGATGCTACCTTTGAAAGCTCCAAAGTCGGCGATGACAAAAGTTGCTTATGTGGATCGTCACTCACTTTATCCAACCCAGTACATATGCTGTACTCAAAACTCAAACCCTCGCTTGCATTACATGTTACCTTATTATATTTTTATATCCTCGTAACTCGTAACCCCAAATCTAGCACGACATCTTCTGACATCCTAGTGTGGTAAAATGAGGCTTGGGTTAGAGTCAGAGAAGCATTTTGTGACTTAAATTGCTATAATCGGACTTTTGTGAAATTATATGGGCTATAAGAACTTTTTAGGTTTTTTTTTTTTTGGAACTTTTTAGGTTCTAAGTAGTTTTTAGTTGAGTTGTGTTTAAACATGTTTAAAAGAAAAACTCGGAATCTAAATTGTATTTAAACGTACTTTACTTTTTTTAAAAATTGGTAGTGGCTATTGTGTTCAAGAAAAATGAGATTTAAAGAGGTTTTTCTTTGAAAACATGGAAATTGCAATATTTGTTTAAAGTGGAATGAGGTTTAAGGAGTTTTTATTTAGTAATATATAAATTAATTGTTTTGAATAAACTACTTGATAAATTGACAAGTCAATGAAGGGTAAAAGACAGGAGCTCCACTATAATTTAAATAACTTTTAAAAATTTTATAATTTTAAATTTTCTTAAAAATCTTTTAAAATTTTAATTTTCTTTTCTGATAAAATAAAGAATATTATAAATAAATCAATCAAATATTGTTGACATAACAAATGATAACCCAACTCAACTTTTAAATTCAATCTAAAATAAAATTTTAATAAATTATCTTAAACTATTATAATCTGTTGTAATTGGCTTAAATTATTAGCTTTAGTTAG
>JANIPM010414664.1:0-11862 GCA_027478405.1 Erythroxylum cassinoides | reverse complement strand
AGAAACACTCCCCGAAACTCAGAAATTCTCAGATCTTCTAATATAAAACCATTTATCTCAGTCTATAACACTCCCAATCAACTTAATACACTACAAGCAACTCATTTCTAACCTTAAATCCATCAAATATCCATTATCTCATAAATACCCAAATCAAAATCAACATATTTCTCAAAAACTATATCATCCGAAAACTTCTAACTTCCTAAACAATTACTAACTTGATGAAATGATCAAATCAAACAACTTAAAACATAGAGGGGCAAGAACTTACTTGATTCAAGCCTTCAACCCTTCACAAATCACCAAGAATCTCAAATCTTCAAACCTAAGCACATCCACGATAATCCTTCATTTCTCCACCAAATAGTTTCTTCTCAAATCCAAGGCTTAAGCTAGGTTGAAGATGATGGAAAGAGCAATTTAAGAGAAGAAAATGGAAGGAATCAAACCAAATGGAGATTCACGAAGGAGAAAAGAAGAAGAAGATAAAATTTTCTTTCAAAGGGAATGAGCAAATCGTGAAAGCTAATTCAAAGGGTGAGGTTTAAATACTTGGGATTTTAAGGTTAGGGCATGTTTGGCAACTCTTATGCCACATGCCCACAACTTAGGGTCTAAAAATTCAATTCTTATTCTAATTTTCTCCCAAGTTCGCAATGACTATAATTAATAAATTCTAAAATCATAACTCCAAGTTTCTCGTGTCAATTAGCAATCAAGTTGGAACCGAAATTCAATTTACCAGTCACTAAGCCAATTTTTCTGTCCGGACCCATAACTCGAAAAATTCCAGAAAAATTACTATATATCCTTAAAATTAGGAAATAGCTAATCCTATAAACTTTTCAAACCCCTAAAATCAATTTCACTCCAATTTTATATTCAAAACTTAATCTATACAAATTTTCACCCAATTTTCCAATTTACACAATTAAGTCGAGAAATTGTCATACATGTATTGTACATACATATGCTTATGCAACACTAATCATTTATCAATAATCAATAATTATAGAGGCTATATGCATGTGCAAATTCCAAGTTATGCATGCACCCAATCCTAACCCGTCCGAATTACCAATATGCTCTTCACATTGGTAACGGAATGTTACACTATTAAACCGTTTATACACTTTTGTTGAGAGTTTGTTAAGGTTTGTTAAACATTACTAGTATGGAAAGTTGAAGAACCTTGAAAATATGTACTTGTGAGCTTAAAGAGGCTCATCAAATTTAATGCTTAGATTCTTATAGTAAAAATACTCAAGTTGGATAATTGAGAACTGGAAGTAGGCTTCGCTATTAGCTGAACCAGTACAAATCGAATGTGTTATTCTTTCTCTATTCCTAACTTTTAAATTTTCATATTATAAGTTTGTGTTGTCAAGGGGCTTCTTTGATTTTACAATAGAATCCTTCTGTTTTTATATTGCAAGAAGCTCCTTTCATTTTTGAAACAATTAACAGGTCCCTTTTGTTTTAAGCATTAACAGGTACCTATCGATTAAAATACTCCTTTCTTTTTTAGTGCTAGCAGGCTCCTATCGATTCACAAGCTCCTTTCCTTTTAAGCGCTAGCAGGCTCCTTTCAATTAATAAGATCCTTTCGTTTTCAACGTTAACAGGATCTTTTCAAAAGTTGATGGATTTATTTTGTTTAGAAAGATATTATCAATTTGAAAGTACCTTGCAATTTTTTCTACACATAATTCACCCCCCTCTTGCATGTGTTTGCTTTATCATTTGGTATCAGAGAAAGGTTTTACATTTATTGTGTTTTACAACATATAATAGATCATAGCAAACAATTTGACAAGCCTTAAAGGACAATCTATCTCAAAGCCTTCTTATTTCAATAGAAATAACTATTCTTATTGGAAAGAGAAAATGACCATTTATCTTCAATTTGTAGATATCAAAATCTAGCAGGCTATCAAATTTAGAGCCACGCCTCCTTCTACTAATAACATAGAAGTAGGGACTGATGCTGATAGAAGAAATACACAACTAAATGCTGAAGCAAGATATTATCTAATATATGCACTATCTCCAGCAGAGCATGAAAAGATATTCTATTGTTCTACAATAAAGGAAATATGGGACAAACTCCAAGTTACTCTTGAAGGAACAAATGAGATAAAGAAACATAGAATAATTCTTTTGGTGCATCAATACAAAACTATTTACATGAAACAAGGAGAAATTATAGATGAATTCTTTGGACGTTTCAATAATGTCATCACAGCCTTAAAGAACTTAGGAAAAGTATATCCTAATGATGAGCTTGTAACAAAGATTTTAAGGTCATTGCCAAAAGAATGGAGACCTAAGGTGACAGCTCTATAATCTGCAAAGGATCTCAACACTATTTCACTTGACTGGTTAAGATGAAACTTGATGATCCATGAAATTGAGCTTAGGCGAGATGAAGGACCTTCATATAGAAAGGAATGGCATTAAAAGCAGTTGATGAATCAAATCCGTCAAATGGTGATGAAATTAACACTAAGTTACAAATAAATGGTGATGATGAATTCAATTTCATGGTCAGAAAATATGCACACTTCAACAAAAAGAAATTAATAAAGAAAAAAGAAGGAAATAAAAAAACTGAAAATAAAAGGTTTCTATCAAAAGGCAATAGCAATAGTCACAATACACAAAACAATCAAATCACATGTTATCGCTGCAAGAGGCCTGGACACACAAGACTAAAATGTCCTCTTCTTCAAAAAGATAAAATAGAAAACATAATTAGAAAGTAGGCTATGACTACAGCCTGATCAGATGAAGATTTTGAAAAGTTTAAAGAAGAAGAGCTTGAAGAAGTCAGCAATGTTTGCTTTATGGCTGAATTAGGAGATGATGAGATACATTATTCTGACTCTGATATTGAAATTGATGAATTTAGAGATGTATATCATGAAATGTATGATTAGTATAAAAAATTAATAGTGAACTATTTCAAAAAGGTTGAGAAGTCCAAAACCTTGACGAATAGGATTAAATCACTAGAATATGAGAACAAGAATCTGTTGTCTAGAATTATGTCCTTTGAAAATGACGACAAGCAAAAAGTCTCTGAAAAGGAATTCTTGGAATAGAGGATAAGTCAGTTAGAGAATGAATTGCTTGGAAAGGATTCTAGTAAGGTAAAATAGTTAAAAGAAAGTTGTTTTTCTAGAAAAAGATCTTGCCAATTTTGTTGATGGAAGGAACAATCCTGATGCATTAATTGGGAATGGTAAAAGTGTTGTTTTTGATAAGGTTGGAGTAAGATATAATGAAAATAGTAATATTAGGCCATACAAGATTATCTTTGTTAAATCCAACAATAGTCATGGTCAAAATAGCAGGAACCTAATAAATAGCAAAAATTACAGTAATTCTCATTCATCTATTTTATGCAATTACTGTGACAGACATGGTCATATTAGTCATTTGTGTAACTTTCAGAAAAGGAAGAAATTATCTCAGATGTATGTTTGGAGACAGAAAAGTCAAATTACTAACCTGAAAGGAAAGATAGAGGTAAAGTTATCTTTGCTGACAAAAACAATGCAAAAGTCATTGGAATTGGTAAAATTGGTAACTTTAACTCTGCTTTTATTGATAATGTTCTTTTTGTGGATGGATTGAAATATAACTTGTTAAGTATAAGTTAATTATATGACAAGGGTTATAGAGTTACTTTCTATGCATCCCATTATGAAATTATTGATAATCTTCATAACAACATTATCTTTGTTGGTCCTAGAAATAGGAATATATATTGTGTTCAATTGGAAGACGTGTTCACAAAATGTTAAATGTCTTTTCTCTAAAAAAAGGAATCATTTATCTAGCATATATAGAATATTTGGACATGCTAACATGAGCATTCTATCAAAATTATCAAAAAATGAGTTAGTAAGAGAACTACCGAATTTAAACTTTATGAGTAATCAAGTTTGTGAAGCTTATTTAAAAGGAAAAAAATCAAAAGTAGCTTTTGTCCTAAAAATATTGTTTCTACTAACCAACCGTTTGAACTTGTACATATGGATTTTTTGGTCCTACTAGGACTCAATGCTTTAGTGGTAAACATTACGGTTTTGTTATAGTAGATGATTATTCCAGATTTACATGGGATTATTTTTATCAAATAAGAATGATACTTTTGAAGTGTTTGAGAAGTTTTGCGAAAAATTTCAGATTGAAAAAGAGTATACTGCATTATGTCTATTTGGAGCAATCATAGAGGAGACTTCAATTACAGAAAATTCGAAGATTTCTATAATGAAAATAGGATATCTTATAATTTTTCATGCCTAAGGGCTCCTCAGTAAAATGGGGTTGTCGAGAGAAAGAGCATGACTCTCATTAATATGGCCAAGGCAATGCTATGTAAAATTAGTCTACCTTATGGTTACTGGGCAGAAGCTGTATCTATTGCGTGTTACATACTTAACCGGTGTCTTATAAGATTTATTCTAAAAAGAACCCCTATGAGTTGTGGAAAGGAAGAAAACCTAATATTGCTTACTTTCGAGCATTTGCTATCTTTCTGGGCTATAGTATCGCTAGTAAAGGATTTAGAGTTTACAACAAAAGAATATAAAAGATAAAAGATAAAAGAATCAATACACATAATATTTGATGAAGCACTAACCTCGACAACAAGAGTTGATTCAGCTAATGAAGAGCATTCTTTGACTCCTAAAAATACATCGCAGACTCAGGCAACACCTATAGTACCTTTGGAATTACAAGATCAACAAGGTCCTTCTAAAGCCAGGATGGAGTAAGCTCCTTCATCTCAGTAGGAGACTATACAAAGAAGAACACCAAGAGAATGGAGAGGTTAAGGTACAAATCAGTATATTCTGGGAGCTGAAAATCTAAGAACTAGAACTTCCTTAAAAAATAATGATGTTGCCCTCATCTCTCAATAAGAACCAAAGATTATTGAAGAAGCTCTTACCGATGAAAATTAGGTTTCAGTTACAAAAGACGAACTAAATTAGTTTCACAAAAACAAAGTTTGGAATCTAGTATCTCGTCCACCAAACAAATCAACCATTGGAACTCGTTGGGTATTTCGAAACAAAGTTGATAAAAATGGTATGGTGGTAAAAAAAACAAAGCCAGACTTGTAGCTCAAGGTTATAATCAACAGGAAGGCATTGATTTTGATCAAACTTATGCACTTGTTGCTAGATTAGAATCAATTAGAATTTACTTGCTTTTTTATGCTATATAAACTTTAAATTATTCCAAATGGTTGTTATAAGTGCCTTCTTAAATCTATACATTAATAAAGAAGTGTTTGTTAAGCAATCTCTAGGTTTTGAAGATGAAAACTATCTTGATTACGTGATGAAGTTGACTAAAGCCCTATACGATCTAAAGCAAGCTCCTCGAGCTTGGTATGAGAGGATAAGTAACTTTCTTCTTAAGAATAACTTCGAAAGAGTAAAGGTAGATAAAACCTTATTTATTAAAAAAAAAGGAGAACGATTTACTCATAGTGAAAATATATGTTGATGACATAATATTTGGTGCTACTAATTAATCCTTTTGTGAAGAATTTTTAGCTTTGATGACATAATATCTTTCTTTCTTATATTGTAAATTAGGCAAACAGAAAAAGGATTATTCATTAGTGAATACAAATAGACAAAGGAACTCATCAAGAAATATCATTTTGAGAATGTCAAACTGATGGGTACTCCTATGTTTTCTGGAACTAAACTTGATAAGGATGAAGAAGGCAAGTCTATCTCACAAGCTCAAGACCAGATATTATGCTTAGTGTGTGTCTTTGCATACACTTTTAATCAAATCCAAAAGAGAGCCATCTTTAAGCAGTCAAGATGATCTTTCGCTATTTTTGTTAAACTATGAACTTTGGATTATGGTATCCAAAACTTATCCTTTTAATATAGTTGACTTTTGTGATGTAGATTATGTAGGTGATAAAGTTGATAGGAAAAGCACAAGTGGTCACTGCCAATTTCTTGGAGGATGTCCAATTTCTTGGTCTTGCAAGAAACAAAATTACACGGTGCTTTTGAAAACTAAAGTGTATAGCAACTGCCAGCTGTTTCACTTAAATCCTATGGATGAAACATCAAATCCAAGATTTTTCTCTAAACTTTGATCATATTCCTATACTATGTGACAATACAAGTACAATAAATCTTTCTAAAAATCATGTGCATCATTATAGGAATAAGCATATAGAAATCAAACACCATTTTCTTAAAGATCATGTTTTAGGAGGAACCATTGATCTTTCGCATATTAAAACTGAAAATCAAGTAGATGATATCTTTACTAAGCCACTTTCTGAAGATAGATTTTGTGTGTTAAGAAAAGAGCTTGGTATGTGCAGATTATCTGATATTAATTCTGTATGAAGACTTTATGCTACTTCTCTTTGCAGATATTAGCAAGCTCCTTATAATATGTTCTTTTAAGGAAGGCCCTCTTAATTTAGAAGGTCCCTTTTAGTTTAGAAGGCCCTTTTTAGTTTCAAAGGCCCCTTTCAAGTTAGAAGGCTCCTTTTACTTTATTATAGAAGAATACACATATCTTAAAAAGGCAACTCTTTTTTTAGCATCATTTTAGCTTTTAAGAAGTGTATGCACCACCCTGATAGCTTTTCTGTATGTGACTGACAGATGATGTGTAGATGATCACATATCCTTCATTAGCGTGTAGGACTACTCATCCTCACATAAAATCAACACCCTAGAATCTTTTAGCAGACTTCTTTCTTCTACTCATCTTTATCATTCTCAGAAGCGTCATTTCTTCCTCTCTACACCCTAACTCTCTGCTTCCTCTCAAATATGCTAATCCTCACTAAGCTTACTTACAATGGCATGAATCAAAAGGGACAGAAGAAAGGCTAGGCATTCGCTTGTAGCTATGGAAGAACTCTTTGCTATGAACAAACTCTTGTTTTCGAGTCTTCTTCTCTGTCACTAATAGTAGGTTCATTAAACACTCCTACTAAAATTATTTTTATTTCCTCCAAGCACTAAGTTTTAGAAACACCCATTCAAGAGACTCTAAAGGAGAGAAAAAGATAGATTTTGGATATGTTATCTCTATAATCAAACTTTGATTCATCCTCCAAGCATAAACAACAATATGTCTCTAACTTTAGTGAAGAAGAAGAAGAAGAAGAAAAGAAGAAGAGAAAGTAGAAGAAGAAGAAGAAGAAAAATCTTTAAGTGGGGGGGAGCTAGTAAGAAAAATAAGGTTCCACTCTCCTTCATTCTCACTACCCACTCTTACTCCACCTATCCTCTCTTCCAAAACTTTCACACCACCTTCCATTACTCCTCAACTTGGTTCTAAGGTTAAGAAAGTGCTTGAAGTGCACTGGATTGTAAATGATGATGGTTTAGATGAAGAATCAGCTCCGTTAGTAAGACGACCACAGACCAGAGCAAGTGTTGCAAAACAAGCTGAGAAAATTGTTGAATAAGAAGGAACCCCTGACACTGAAAAGAAAGAAGAAGAAGAATCTCGAAAGAGAAAAAGAGAAGAAATAAGAAAAGGAAAAGCGCCTATGGTCGAAGAAAAGATTAAGGAACTCATTATTAGGGATGGGCCATTTTATGAAGAAGCTTTGTTTGAAGAAATCCTTAAAGCAAAAAGGTCAAAATCGAAGAAACAAAAGCAAGGAGAGTCTTCAGCATCTTTAAAAGCTGAAGTGAGATACAAAATGCATTACAAGAATCGCAAGGTAATTACATGATGCATTTTGCCTCCTCTCCTGTTTGATGAAATTGGTATTCCTATCTCCTCTCATTTATTTGTTACTGGTTGGGAAAATTATTTAAACTTGAATGAAACAGTATGTGATGACTTAGTTAGATGTTTGTACATACACATGAGAAAAGAATAAATTGATGGAAAGCTGGCAATAATCTCTTAGGTACATGAATGTGAGATCTTAATTACGGAGGAAATTATGGCAAACATTCTGAGCATAATTCCCGTAGGTAAGACTGAACTTCCCTGTCAAAAGTGGGACATTGCTGACCTTGATCTGGGAGAGGTTGTGGACTTTATATGTTTGCACACTGAAAATGCCCATGAAGGTAAACCCTGTTGTAGGCACTTGGACCTATTGCCAAGATGCCTTGCATCTATATCTGCTACTTCAATTTTTCTAAGGACTAGCTCAATAGAAAGATGCAGTCTCCTGGATACGTATGTGATCTACAACCTTTTAAAGGGCAATAAGATGAACCTCCTAGCAATGATTCTAAAGTTTATCGTAGACAAAAGAAGTCATAAGAATACAACTGGTGGCTTACCATATGAGATGCTTTAAACAAAGATTTTTGCCTATTATAGAGTGTCTTTTGACAATTTGGATTGGTATGAACCTGGAAAGTTCCATTCCTCCATTCGTTACCAATTCGGATACAAGTTGAAAGATAATACGTGAGTGGAGAAGAAAACTGAACGAGCATTAGGCCTCTTGGATCCTTCCTAAAAAAGTCAACACTTGCCACACTCCAAAGCATCAATGATATGATCCTTCAACAACTAAAGGAATTCTTTCCAATCAAGATCAAATACATGGCTAGATAGACAACATGCAAAATCAAATTCTTAATATGCAGATTTTACTTCGAAGTTTTTTTTAATCTTCTTAATGACTTTATCACTATTTTTGCTTGGTTTGTCTTTACATGCTTGTGATATTTTTTGACTTGTTGGTTATTTTGTCTCTACTTTTTGATAATGAAAAAGGGGAAAAATCAATGATATCTTTGCTCCCGGTGGTATTGATGATATATTTGCCTATTCTTTGCTAATTGTTGAATATAGGTGAATTGAATTTTGTGAAATTTAAATATGTCATATGCATAAATGATAGGTTCCTATTATAGGAGAGGCTCTTGTCATAAGAAAGGCTCCTTCTAATCATGCCTGTGATATATAATGTTTACAAATATCTTTCGAAATCTTTTATTATTTTTTGAATTTTGAAAATATATTTGTTATTGCTTGTCATCATCAAAAAGGGGGAGATTGTTAGCTCAAGATTTATTATTAATGATTTTGATAGTAACTATATAATATTTTAAAATTCAAATCAGAGTTATTTCCTTTTATTGGTAACAACATAATTCTTAAAAGAAAACAAAATCATAGGAAAAATGTTTTCTTTCTTAAATGAAGTTTTTTTAATGAACTTTTCTTAGTAGAAATTATTCCACAACATCCGGAAGAATCTTACTAATTCGAACAATTAGTTCCAAAATTTTTGACAAAGCGTTTCTCTTAATGTCTAAATATTGGAAGATTTCAGCATAGATGATATCGAAGATTCATTAGATATAAAGTTAACTCAGAATTAAAATAAAGCAACAACTAATTGAAGAAAATGTTTATTTAAGAAAGAGCCACTACATTTATGCAAGACACACTGGCCTGTGAAATACTTCAACAACATCAATATTCTTGAAAGTTGTATCTATATCAAACTTTATGTGCCTTAGAAAATGAAATCACTCTATTGAGAAAGACTGTTAAACCCTTTATACACTTTTGTTGACAGCTTGTAAAGGATTGGTAAACACTATATGAGTGTGGAAGATTAAAGAACCTTAAAAAATATGTACTTGTGAGTTTGGAGAGACTTGTCAAATTTAATACTTTGATTCTTATAATGAAGTCCTCAAGTTGGATACTTGGGGAGGGGACTGGAAGTAGGCTTTGTTATTAGTCGAACCAGTATAAATTGATTGTATCATTATTTCCCTCTTCCTAACTTTTAAATTTCCGTATTATAAGTTTGTGTATTTGATATGTGCTTAATTGTTGATATTTTTAATTATTTTCACTTAGCAATTATTTACATAAAAATGCTTAAGATGCTCACTTTAATTCATATTTTATTTTAGGTACAATTCAGAAGCAAAGAAATTAAAGTGAGTCAGAAACAGTACAATTAGGTCATTTTCTGAAGATTTATTTTTACTTATCTTCGTGGAGCAATTAAAGGAAATAAAAGTTAAGGAGAAGATAAGAAAAATAAGGAATAAAGAAGAATTAAAGTGGCCAAGTTTGGAAGCCAAGAGCAATAAACACGACACAGCAGCATAGAGGCAGAGACTTGTGTTTTGCGCTGCGTTGTGCGCAAAACGCAGGCAATGCCAGCGCATAACGCAAAACGCAGGCATTGTGCGTTATGCACTGCGTTGTTCGTTAAACGCACAAGGCACCTGCATAAAACGCAGGCAGAACAAGGGCAGCGCAGGAGCAAGGATTTAAAGTGATGGGAGACCTTTATTTGTCCCATCAAGTAATAGTGAGGAGACTTGAAGCTAGGCGCAACTGTGGAGGTCTGCGTTTAACGCAGATCTTCTGCGTTAAACGCAGAATATTGTGCGTTAAACGCACAAACAAGAGGAATAAAACAAGCAACCGTGCAACATTTTTTAAGGCCACAACAAAACGCCAGCGTGTAAGACGTTCCAGTGCACAAACAAGAAGAGGAGCAGCAAAGGTTTTATTGATGTAGACCTTTAATTGTCACATCACTGCACAGTAGACAACAAAAGGAGTATTTAAACATTTGTCTAATGAATGAGCTACAAGCACAGTGAAAGCAGCCACATGGAACGTTACTGACGCTACAAATGAATTAAGAGCTAGAGGGATTTATTGTGTAACGAAGGCAACATGCGGCATTTTAGAAAGTAGGAGAAACAAGAGCAAAAACGCAACATGGAATGGAGCATAAGGAGCACGCAGCGTTTTGGCTAAAAACGCAGGAACAGAAGAAGGGTTTTAAGCGAAAAGACCCTTAATTGTCACGTCAAGAAACAGTAGACAGAGGCTTGAGAATAAAACAAGAAGCAGAGCCGGCAGCAGCTCCAGGTGCGGCGCTAAAGGTTGGCGGCTTGAGGCTTGCGTCTGCTGCTTGTTTTAGGCGCTGGCTTGGAGAAGAGTAGGCAGTGAGCAGTAGGAAATTTTCGGTTAGGGATAAAGATGGGGGTTGAAGCAATTTATCGGGAAGGACCCATGAACTCGAAATCCACATGCCTTCCGAAAATCATAGCTGCCTCCATTGTTTTCGAATGAAAATTGACTCTGGTGAGCTTTTCTTCTAGGGTAAGGATGATTGAGAGGATTTGGAATGAAAGATGAACCGTCTGTAGATGAGAATAACCGTAATGATTTCAATTTCAGGCTACTCGAAGGGACTTATTAGGCGAGCTCTGGAATCGTTGGGATTCTCAAGACAGTGAAACTTTTCCCTCCAAGACTTTCTTGTGAGAGAAGTTACCAGCTGTAACTCACTGTATCTGACACCGTTAATTTTGACGTTCCTTTAGCCTGACTGTTCATTTAACATCACCATGTTAAGGTTGTGTCTGATCTTCTGGAACCATTCTTCACTCAAGGGTTTAGTGAAGATATCTGCCAATTGATACTCTGTTTCGATGAACTGTAGTCTAACCAC
The DNA here is from genome assembly GCA_027478405.1 of Erythroxylum cassinoides. Taxonomy (NCBI): domain Eukaryota; kingdom Viridiplantae; phylum Streptophyta; class Magnoliopsida; order Malpighiales; family Erythroxylaceae; genus Erythroxylum; species Erythroxylum cassinoides. The sequence continues at coordinate 377 of JANIPM010414664.1, read as the reverse complement.
CTTCTTCTGAACATAGTCTCTCAAGAAGTGATGTCTGACTTCGATATGCTTTACTCTCGAATGCTGGATCGGCTTCTTTGACAGATTAATTGCACTGTGTTGTCGCAGTAGATTGGGATCTCCTCTTCTTGAACTGAATAATCTTCCAGTTGATATTTGATCCACAACGTTTGTGAGCAACAACTTGCGACAGACATGTACTCGGCTTCGGTAGTTGATAGAGCGATTGAGCTTTGTCTCTTGCTTGACCAGGAAACTAAGTTTGAGCCAAGAAAGTGACATCCACCACTAGTGCTCTTCCTTTCGATTCTATCTCCGGCATAGTCCGCATCGCAATATCCGATTAACCTGAAATCTTTACCTTTCTCAAACATTAA
>JANIPM010414637.1:0-11863 GCA_027478405.1 Erythroxylum cassinoides | reverse complement strand
AGCAGGGTGATTCCATTGGTGAAAGTCCTTTGGAAGAACCACTCATCTGAGGAGGCAACTTGGGAGACTGAGGAGCACATGAGGAGGCAGTACCCTCATCTGTTCGACCAGTCAGGTATGAAAATTTCGGGACGAAATTTTTATTTAGGAGGGTAGAATTGTAGCATCCCGTTACCGATGTGAGGGCATATCGGTAATTTGGATGGATTGAGCAGTGAGTGCATTCCTAATTGAATTGCACGTATAGTGACCTTGCATTAGTGATAAATGAGGTTAATTGCACATGCATCATAGTGACATGCATTCATGATTGTTCCAGCATTTTAATTGTGATTGTGAATTGAATTGTGTTAGATGTGATTATTGGATTTGGGAATCAGAGTAGAGCAGAAAGTGATCTATTGAGAATTGAGTATGAGATCGAGTGTTTTATATTTTTGCGGATTTATGATAATTGTTCTGGAATTTTTAGAGTTATGAGTCCGGACCGGAAAAATGGCCTAGAGACTGATGTGTGAGATTCCGGTTCCGAAAGTGAGTGGTAAATGGCTTGGAAATTTAGAATTGTGAGTTTAAGAATTTTTGAGATAAGCCATTTAATTTAGAGACTGAGATTAAGTGATTTGAGGACTATAGTCTATGGGTTTAAACCCTTATATAAAGAGTTAGATTTTGATTTGGGAGTTAGCTTTTCTCCTTCTTCCCCATTCTCTCCCACCGTTGACGATTTCGTTTCCTTTCCTCTTTGAGATTTTGTTGATTTCTCTTCATTGTGGCTGAGGATTTGCTTGTGATTGAGAGTGGGTGATGCTTTTGCTGGGTTGAGAGTGGAATCAGTGGGAGCTTGAGCTTGGAGGATTTCAGACGATCGTGATTCTAGGGTTTCCGATCGATCTTTGATTTTGGTAAGTGATTAGTGTTTTAATGTTGATATTTATAGTGGTTGTTGCATTTATGGTGATTTAGTGGGTTAGATGAGGTAGTTGAATGTGTTAATGGAGGTTTTTAAGAGTATTTATGGCGGAAAAGTGAATCGGAGAAGACGACCTGGTCTTCGCACGTCGCGACGAGCACTGAGGAGTGAGGGCTTCGTCGCAGCGAGCTCGTAGGACGTCGCGACGAGCGTACGTCGCGACGAGCTCGGCGGGACGTCGCGACGAGCGCAGGTCTGTACGTCGCTACGAACGAGTTTCCACGTCGCGACGAACGAGTTTCCCACGTCGCAACGAAGAGTCATACGTCGCGATGAGGAGAGAAATTTCTGAATGGAATTGAATTGGTTTTAGGGCATAACTTTGAGTGTAGACCTCCAATTGAGATGATTCTTGATTCATTGTGAACTAGAGAATGAGGTCTACGATTGAGGAAGAGATTAAGAGTATGAATTTGATCAGTGGGATTGTAATTATCGAAAGTGAATCGATTATAGTTTCAAATGTAACCTAAGGGTTATGTTTTGAGTAATTAGAGTTAAATGAGAGAATTGTGATATTGATGAATGAGATAGACCTAGTGAATAGTAAACTCTGGTTGCGAATCGAGTGAAAGCGGATTTAGATAAAAGCGCTGGAAAATCATGATCATGCATCATATCATTCAAATCAAGTCATGTGCATCAGTGATTTCGATTGATTGAGCATCTAGTGATGAGAATTCGTTTGAATTGTTATAGAGGCACCGTTGGATCATCAGTCCGCGGATATTGCTGGGACTTCCAGGCAGTAGCTCGGGAGTTACAGGTGAGTAACCTAGTTGGTTCCTCGATCTTTATGTGATCATATGTGTTGTGAATGTGTGAATTAAGTGTCAAAGCGAGTGATGTGAATGTGAAATGAATGAGCTAAATGCGATAAACGTTAGCGATTTGTGTCAGTGTGACTGTTTATAGCTGTGAGATATATGTGCTGAGATTGTGAATGAATGTGGAATGTGTTGCGAACGTGAATACATGTGATTGTGAATCAGTGTATAAAACTGAGAGTAAGTGTTCTGATTGTGACAAGCGAGTGAAGTGTTATATAAATATATGTGCTAGTGACTGTGCAAATGTTAGTGCATGCTATGCATGATTATAAGCGGTAAATCAAACAGTTGTGACTGGAGCTTAGTGATCAGAGCTTTAAGCTCGATAATCAGTGAATGGGCCTAAGGCCCAACAGGGAGTAGTGCATACCCAGAGGGCTCTCCTATCCCTTAAGTGAGCGGGCAGTAGTGCATACCCAGAGGGCCCTCCTACTTGCCAAAAATGTGATAATGTGAAAAGTGCCCGGAAACGGGATAGTGTTAATGCTCAGTCACAACAATGTCATAAAATGAGAATTTCATATATTATGCAATTGACTGTGTAGTGAAATTGAGAATGCGTGTGATATGTGAAAAGTGTGAAATAACGTGTCTGAGTTATGTTATCGTATAAATGCGTGAATTGTGTACAGTTTTCCATATTGTGTAAATTGTGCTCTAGCGTTTTAAATTGTATTAATATACAACTATGAGATATATTGAGTGTATATGCATGAGTTGGGTGAACCATCGATGATGGTTTCTCACTGAGTTCGCAAACTCACCCAACATTGCAATATATTTTTCAGGACAGCGTCAGTAGGACTCTAGCTCCCGTGATTATTCTTCTGGCTGTGAGAGTTCGAGATCTAGTGCAGCGATGGATCACAGGTCGGTCAGCTGGGGCGATTCTTTTGAGATGACCTAGTATAGACGTTTTTATCAGTTTCCCTTTTTGGATTGTTATATTTAGCTTGTAGGGGACTGATAGACTTGTCTATATTTTGGATTGATTTTATGAAATGAAAGGTTATGATTATGGTTTTAAATTTTAGTGATTTTGCATGATGCGGTTTAATTTTATTGATGCCATGCGAGTGTTTAGTGATTGCTTTGCGATCGTAGCACTTCCTTGCTGTGGGATATGCGTTGGAACGACCCACGGGCGTCCCGGTGTGTACCCAACGGTGAGGGGGCGCTACACCATCATCCAAAGGAAAAGAGTTGTAGTATTTATGAACTCGATAACAATTATCCTTTGCCATTTGTTTCAACAGTGAACTAACACAATTTAAGACTTCAGGGTTCTCGATATCGACGATATTGAGCTTCATTTGTGAACAACATATATAAGTTAACTTACTCTTTAAATAAGTAAAATCGTAATGCATATAATAAAATGAATAAAAAATTACCAAAACTTTGTCTTAAGCATTATGTAGCAAGTTGTCTTCCTTCAACTGCCTGGCATGCTGAAGACAAGATAATTCATTCCTGACAATAACTCTCAACTCACTGGACAATTTTGTTGATTGGATCTTATCAACAAGTCGACGTTGCGTAGGGTCAATATGCATAGACAGTTTGTTGCTCATTGCAACATTCATGCATTGTAACTCAAATCCTTTACTGACCTCTACCTCTTTTTCTTATACCTTTGAATTGAGAAAGCAAGTTCTCGTTGTCGCTCCTAGGCTCACGGAATTTTTCACCTATAAGCCTAATTGGATTTGCAACACCAGTTTCCAACCTATATACCATCCTAAGGGTTTATTATGGCTCAATGTTTCAAACAATACCCGAATTAAATGCAATCCTCGTTCAATTGTTACATGAAAATAAAAGTTACTACTAATTATAGTCTTTCGGATTGAAGTTTGTTAACAAAGTTACTGCTAATTAAATGTATTTCTTAGACTGTTAAATCAGAACTTCATGTTATCATCAATGATACTCATAATATTGCAAACAATAATACAAAAACAATAACTCATTTGCAATCATAAAAAATTTCTCACAAATACTCCAACTAGTAAAGCAAAACATATCGGAGAGATTAGTTGGACGACTTACTTAGATGGATGGACAATCGCAAACTATAAAGAAGGAGGTCATCGGACGATTGTCAAGGATCTTGAACACAAAACAGAGCTTGCAAAACAAGGGAGTTTCCTATTTAATATAATACAATTGTTCTTTATCATTTAGTATTAAGAAAAATTTTAGTACAGTTTTATTGTTAATAACATACTAAAATTCACATAAAATATGAAATATTGTTAATAACATACTAAAATTATTAAATTTTGGCTATATAAGTAGCAAATTTTCAAAATAACTCATTTTATGCATTTCTAAAGATCATAAAGTATTAAAAATGAATTCAAATTTTTAATTAGGATTAGAGAGAAAATTAAAATTTCTTATAATTACATATTGTAAGATTAATGGATATTTTGTTGTCATAATTTGTAAAACTCTTTATTTATGTTTTATAAAACATAACACCCAATTAAATATTAAAATAATAATATTTTATTATCAGAATCTAATTCAATTTAATTGGATCTTAGATCTAATTCAATCTAATTCACAATGAATTGACACTTATAACCTTTTAAATTTACATAATTTTAATGAGAAAAACTTAATAAAAATAATGTTTATTTAACCAAAAATTCTCTTATATCAAACTTTACAAATTTATGCTGAAAATTTGCTTGAGTCTATATTCTCTTTCATACTTTAATTCTTGAAATAAATATGCAAAATTAAAGTACTTGTCAACTAGATAAAAATCATAACAAAATATACATAAAGCAACAACTTCTTCAATTATATATATATATATTTACAATTGTACTTATATTCACAACCAAATTTTCCATAATATCTAATAAAAACATTATAATATAAACACTTCCAAATATTCACAAAAATAATCATATAATGGTGTTAAATTAACATGTTCTATATCTTATATCTACTCAAAGTAGGTACTAACTTATTTGCTCCAATCAAACTATCATAATATATGTTGAAATATATACATAATACACCATATCATCAACAATTCCACTCTTATTTACTAACCATCCATTCCTAAAGGACATCAAATTTAGGACATAATGTAACACCCCAAGTTAGGGGTTAGAAAAATTGAGGAATTTCAGTGCACTGTATTTCGACACGCACAAATAAATTGTGCATGCATTCATTTACATTTTTTTTTGGGTAAAGTGGATTTATAAATGCGATTACATTGTGAAAAAATTTATTTAGAGACAATTGTTATTGTTTTAGAATTTTTGGTGAATTTTAGGAATTTTCGAAAATTTAGGGTATTTTGAATTTTGGACTAGGAAAAAATAGACCAATGGAATTTTACCATGTAGCATATGTATATGGACGACAAATGGCACACATGCAATGAGCCATGTGTCAATTTGGTAACAACACACGTAGTTATAACACACGCGAGTACGTGTGTTAGAGGAAAAACCACTGAAACCTTGCTGTTCTTCGGATTATGTTAGTCTTCTTTGAAAATCATTGAACATTCATGACCAAAACACTAGTTTGGATTCTTCTAGCAGTAATGCCCTTTGCAATACAAATAAGTTGGTCCAGATGTTAGTTGCTTGTCTCTCGTTAGTCTTACTTCTTCAACCATCACCGAACCCTGTTCATCATCACTCTCATTGTTGAAGAAGTTGTAGAAAAATTAGGTAAGGGATATTTCTAACTCTCTGAGTTCTGTGAATGATTATGATGATGTGTTAGTGTTGGAAATGAATTCATGCATAAGTTGGATGATGTTTTATGTTAGGAATATATACATTCATGAGAAGTTTATGTAGTGTGGTCTTGGTGAATGAATTCACTGAGTGACTTGGGTGAGGATTTGAGGTTGTGAGTGTATAAAGATAGCAGTTAGAGTATCTGGAATTGAATATGAGATTTACTGGGTGTTGGGCAATTTGAAAAGAAAATACAGAAGATGAAACACCTGATGGGCAGTGAGAGAAAGTTGAAAATGGTGTAATACGTGCATGCATCGGTTTTTGGTATCTTATTATAATCTTGGTTTTGAGTGGTGTTGAGAATGAGTTCAGATGATATAGAAGTGTAATAAAATGGTAAAGGTAAGTATACAAGTTACTGAGGATTAAGGAGAAGAGAAGAAGAAGATGAATAAAACACAGTAAAGTTCACCACAGTCAACTTGAACGATTTCATTTTTCTGAAAGTTCGCCGTGGTCAACTCTTGAGCTCGCCGCAACAAACTTTTAAGAAAATTGCGAGGAAGTTTGCTCTTTGGAAAGTTCGCCGTGGCGAAGTTTCCTGATAGCTTGAATATGCTTTAGTATTTTGGGCATAACTTTCTCTGTAGTTATCTGAATGGAGTGATTTTTGATTTGGAGTAAAGTAGAGACATAAGGATACAAATTGTCTAAAGAGATTAAATTCTAATTCTGCCTCTAATAATTTCATAATCTGATTGGAAATTAAGATAAGAATTCTGCTGAAGCGTAAGAACAGTCCAAAATCTTTTGAGTATAACTTTCAGTATAGTAAACCAAATTAGATGAACCTTATGTCATTCGAAACCTAAGACAAAGAAGGATAACTTTCTAGAAGGAAGCATTACCTAATTACCTTACCTACCTGATGAGAATAATTGAGGAAAGTGGACCCGAAAGTTAGTTGTGAAATAAATCTGGACTGAGAAATTTAGTATGGTTTCTCTTGATTGATAATGTGACAAGATTAAGGATAAGAAACCCGGAATTTGTCATGAACATGCATCATACATATCCAACATGCATGAACGTGCATAATTAAATTTATAATTATGAACAATAATGATATGTGCTTCTATTAAATACTATAGAGGAACGTATCGAGCGATCGATTCTAGATATTACCGAAACTTCGAGACAATAGGCAATAAGGGAGATTTTTATAAGTAATTTTAGACGGTAATTTGTGTAAGTAATGTTAGACAGTAATTTTTGTAAGTAATTTTAGACGGCAATTTTTGTAAGTAATTTAGATGGCCTTATCTGTAAGTAAGTCTTGTTGAATAATTGTGGGTAATTCAGTAATAAATCTAGTGAGAAATTTTGGATAGTTCTGTTTTGATTGTTTGTTTACTATTTGACTTTAATCCATTGAATGATTTGCAAAACTGTCAGATTGATATGTTTGAATTTTGGCATGAAAGCAATGTTTGGCTAATTATGTTAAACATGAAATGAATTTGTTTGGTTTTAAAACTGTCAAGTCCTAGTCGTGGGTAAATAGGCATGCCCAGAAGGGTCTGCAACTGCTTCTGTTAATGACACTTTGGTGTCTTCTATTAATGGCAATTTAGTGTCTTCTATTATTGGCACTTCGGTGTCTTCTGTTAATGACACTTTGGTGTCTTCTGATAATAGCACTTCAATATCTTCTATTATTGACACTTCGATGTCGAGACTTTAGTATCTTTTGTGACATTTTAGTGTCGAGACTTCGGTCTCTTCTATATAAGTCCCGTTACCCACTTTTGTAAATGGATTTAACAGTCATATGATTTTGTATTCTAATTTCTGTCTGACTCTGATATAAACAACAAAATTATGTTCTGAATATGAAGGGTTTATACCCTCCTTTGAGACTCAGTTCTTTTTTCTGTACAATCTGTTTAAGATCCAATATAATATGTTTGAATTGTTCGTTTCGATAAACTGTTAATGTATGCTTCTGATATATCCTGATTGTGTATAATAAGTTGTTAATTTATGCATAGATTAGTTATTACTAACTAAGTTATATGCTTAGCACAGTGGATTTGCCCCGTGTAGGTTCAGAGAGAAGGACTTGAGGACTAGGACAAGTCAACCGTAATGGCCAATGGAGTCTGAGTCTCGTTTTGTCAAAAATGTATTTTGAGTTTATTTTTGGACTTGTATCTGATGTATATGACTCCTGAATTTTGTATGAAGGGTTGTAGTAACCTTAATTCAGACTGGTTTATGAAATTATGATATGTAATGTATGTTTGTTTGAGATTCTGGAAATGCATGTATAAAGTGTTTCGTATGTTTGGAATTTTTATTTTTGAATGCTATGCTTCCACTAAATGTTTTGTATTCAGTATAGTATGTTCTGTGTATTATTTTGTATGTTTGCTCTGAATTGTTTCTGCTTTGAGCTATCAAGAATGCATGATGAATGTTTCGCATGTTTTGGTTTTGTCTCGATTCTGTATGCATGTATGTTATGTTGTCTGCGTGGCATCCCATATCCTCCCGGGGGATATTAGGGCGTCACACATAACTACTGAAAATTCCTCAAATGTCGAGGGATCACTATGATGTACAAAGTTCCAATGAAATAGGAAAATGAAAAACAGAAAAGGAAGGTGCTCATCATCTATGCACCTCCCTTTTGGCCACTTCAAGGTGAATCAAAAGCATTGCATTAAAAACTAAAAGGGGAAGTCTTAAAGATACCACCTAAACTTTCGTCGAACACTTCAAAGGCATGACATATTCATCCTAAATCACCTAAGAAAATCATATCTTATTCCTTCCTAAACGTAATGTAATACATTGCAAAGCCAAATGCACCACACATTATCAAAACAATCGCAAAAAAACTCTAAAAACCAGCGCAAACCATTGAGTATTTTCTCTTACAATATTAGCACTGTGAACACAACATTCATCACAGAGAACAAAAGCTGAATGACTAACCTCAATGAAGGAAAGAAAGATGGAGGCTGGAGAAGAAAGAGGCACGCAAACACCATCGAGGAGAAGAGAAAATGATGACAAACCAATACAAGAGAGAGGAAAAAAGGGAAAAATAGGTGTGAGAGAGAGGGTTTTTTTTGGGGGGGGGGGTGACCTCGGTGTTTTTCATTTAATATAAGTTGAGACGTCGTCAATTGGTGTCAAAGAAACGACACCGTCTCAGTTTAATTTTTTAAAGATCTAAATATTTCGCGATGAATTATGTTTTCGTACCAAAAAAGAAAAACGACATCACATATTTAGCGACCAATTTAAAAATTATTGAAGTTTGTATGAACGCGATGACATTTCGCTTCGCCTAATTTGTCATCTATTTAGCGACGATATCACAAAACGTTGCAAAATGTTAACTTTTGATGACTAATATTTGAAAACATTGCCAATGCTACACTTTTTTTTTACTATTTTACTGATTTTTGTTAAATTTTTTAATATATCATAAACTTAAATTAATATGTCACTAAATGGTATATTTCTTCAACTTTACGATGTCGTTTACATTAACTACAAACGACATCATTTTTGTATTCATCGTCAATATTCATCTTTGTTCACTGTCCAACAAATGATATCGTTATTTGTATAACAAACGTCAGTCTTTTATTGTACAATAAACGACATGATTCCCTACTAGGTTATTAGTAAGAAATTGACGGCAAATATAAAGCCATCTCTGTCTTTGACTATTCGTCATTTTCATCCATTCTCCCTCTGGTTTTGGCAATTGTTGAAGAAGCTGATCCAATATTTCTGCAAGCGCACATAATCGTCCTAGTATGCACACAACAAATATTCTAAAGTCGTCTCCCTCAAGGACCAATTCATTCACCAGTCAAATTAAATCTAATTAATTGCATGTTATCGAAAGAAAACTACGAAAAATGGATAGAGTAGGTTTTGATTGACCAATTACGTGAAAGTAATAACAAGACGAACAGAAGAAAAAGATCTAATTACTGATTTGACAATAGGGGGAGGGGTTCACCAATTAAAAGATGCTTTTGAACAATATGAATTTGATTGAATGCAGGCTAAGAAAACTGTGGCACTATTATATCCATATCCTTTCTCAAGGTATAAGGAAATATTCAGCTAGAAACATCCATTTCTCAATGTGACAACTCTCTAACCAAATCCATTAAACAAGCCACTTTAAGTTCTCACCCTAGCTTAGGTTATCTCTAACTCTAAACCAAAGATGTTCAACTTCCTAAGCATGAATCATGGTTAACTCTTCAGCACCCAATGATTCCTAAACATGCATCTATGGAGATCAAGCATAGAAACAATAATGAAGTTCAAGAAAGATGAACATAGCCCAGAAATTTTCATTAAAAAACATTCAATCATCCATATCATACAAAGCTTTCTTCCAATAGGCTACATCCCTCACCCTAAATGGGGTTTAGTTCCTGCACATTTCAACAAAAGACATATATACAAGAATGCTCAACATTTAGAAAGAGTAGAGAGAGAAAGCAGCAGAGGGACAAGCATAAAAACTTCAAATCCTTCCGTCCTCCCCAAAAATCCCCTCTCTTTCCTTTTGTAGTGCCTCCAGAAGTAGTTATCCTCTTGTCTCTATGTCCAGCCTCCTCTTTTAGGTCAAAAACAGTTGGTATTTATAGTTCACACACTCCAAAAAACCTAACTTTTTGAAACAGGGTTCTGCTGGCCGCCCATGTCCGTTAAACGGACATGCCTGTCCGCTTAACGGACCTTCTCGGGTCTGGAAGTGGTGCTTTGTCACTTGGTGTCCGTTAAACAGACATGCAGGTCCGCTTAATGGTCCTTCTCGGGTCTGGAAGTGGTGTTCTGTCGCTTCATGTCCGTTGATGTCCGTTAAACGGACATATGTGTCCGTTTAACAGACATGACCCCTTTCAGCACTTCCACGCCTTTGACCTTCCAATTGTCATCATTTCTTCTCGGAAGTTGTAGGGCTAGGAATTCTCCTTTCCATCATCCTTGATTGGTTCTGATCCGGCATCCCCAAAGGAAGTTATGCCCTTTTCCTCCTAAAATCAACCGATTGTACCTATCAAATATACAATCAAAATGTGAGCGAATTAACTCAATACAACTTCAATTCCAAGCAAAAATAAGTCAAATTGAATCTAAATCATTCCAAGATCATCTACATAATTTGACTTATCAAAATTCCCCCACACTTGAGTTATTGCTTGTCCTCAAGCAACCAACAAAACTTCTATCAAAACCTAACCGAATTATTGATTCCACTTTCGTAGGTGCACGGTGACATTTAGCCTATGTCACAAGCCTTTGAACCACTATGTATCCATAATAGAGGAGTTATAGTCTCCTGAGGGTTTACTCAAAACTAATGATACCCACAAACATTTCTTTGTCATCATTTTACCTCTAACCATCACCAAAGTTCAATCCTCTAAGTCAACTGCATTAAAAACGAAAATTGGACTTGGAAAAGATTACATAATACCTCATAATTTTGATCTCACTCTAGTAACAACGAAATTTCATAATGCTTCAATTGATTAAAATCATGTGCTCAAAATGCAGTCTCTGATGCAATGTTCAAGTTCGCACCAAAAGTGTGTAGGGTTACCCTCAATCATCTTCTCATGACTGGCACTTACCATAAGCTTGCATTTGATCTACTTCTCCACTACTCCCATCTATGGCATGTCCATGGATCAAAAAGGTTTTTAAATCTTGGGTTGTAATGGGGCTATGGGTGAAGTAGGTTATGAATGAAGGAATAGGAATTCAAGTGTTCAACAGTTAGTAGAGCCAACTTAAGCATTCCTACCTTTACATTAGATTGAAGAATTCACTCAACGCTATTTCCCGATTTTCCAATCCTTTACCATGGGGTCTGAAATGTACGCGTTGCATTTTTGATTTTTGATTTTTGATTTTTTTTTTCGAGGGAATTTTCCCCCACATTTCTTCTTTTGTATCACACCAAGTTTCTTTGTATCACCCCAAGTTTCTTTGTATCACCCCAAGTTTCCCCCACACTTCTTCTTTTGTATTTCTAGCCAAAGAGGTAATGAATGCACAATTTTTTTATAGCTCTTCTAACCATTGAATAAGGGTAATTTTGTTTTTTCTCTGTTCAAGGTCCTTTGGGATAATGGGTTTCCAAAGAATATGGCTCAATTACCATTGCAGGCTCAAGGGGTTCACTAAGGGATTGATATATAACAAGGGTCGGCGATTTGGCTCAAGCTCATTCCTAATGCCTTTTATCATTTCTAAGACATACCATAGCATGATTATGTAACCTTGAAGAG
>JANIPM010414483.1:0-11883 GCA_027478405.1 Erythroxylum cassinoides | reverse complement strand
GATTGTTTCAAAACAAAATTTTTGGTACTGTGTTTTAACTGAGAGAGGTAGCATCCCATCCTCGCAGGGCACGGATTTGGATATCACCATCGATGTCAGGTCCGGGTCTTACGGGAGTGGGGTGTTACAATTTATGATGATTGTTAGAGGTTAAATGACATAAAATGGTGTTTTGTGTTTGATGAATGTGAATGATGAATAGATCATGTAAATGTCTTGTTTTTGTAATTGTGAATGATCATTAATGACCCATAAATTTTTATAGAGATGTTTTTGAGGTAGAATGATCAAGACAATGGTGTTTGGATGAGTAAATTGAATTAATGAATGAATGAACATGTTTGATGTTCTGTTTTTGTGTTAATGATCAAATATAGATTATGAATGGGTTTGTAAATGTTATTGAGTTGAAATGGAGTAGAGAATGAAGAGTAAATAGGGTAGAAGGGATGATCTTGGTATAAGATGAGTTAGGTATAAGTTGTTAGATGTGAAAACTTTTGGAAAATAGGAAGAGAGTGTTGGATTGCGTATGCTTTTGTGAAAGTTTGCTGCGGCAAACTCCTTGCTTTGCTGCCAAGAACTTGAAGGTTAGCTAGGATTTCTTTCGGGTAAAGTTCACCGTGACCATCTCTAGGTTTTGTCGCGGCGAACTTGTGAATATTATGTGAGAATTCCTCTCGGCGAACTTCTCTCTACACTGAACATGTTTCGGTATTTTAAGTATAACTTTTGCTATAGTTATCCATATGAGATGATTTTTGTTTTGGCGTAAACTAGAGACATAGGGATAAAAATTGTATGAAGAAATAGATTTTTAATTCATTCTGTAAAAATTTCAATTTCTAGATAGAAGTTGAGTGTAGGGCACTATTCCAATACAAGAACAGTCCAAAAATATTTGGAGTATAAATTTCACAGTACTGAACTAAACTGACTAATTTTGGTGTCATTAGAAACTTAAGAAAATGGGGAACATTTTTGTAGAGAAAGTGTTGCCAAATTACTTCGTTTGTATTGTCTAATTGATAATGGAAAATAGACCCAAAGGTTTGGAAATTTGGTGAAATTTATAAGAAGAAAGGAAAGTTTGGATAATGTGTGACCTTGTAATGTTGGAATAACATTAGTGAATGAATTGTTGACATAAAAATACCAAAGGTATGAGTTGTTTGGCAATAAAGATATTCATATGATTGAAGTTGTGATTCAAAGGAGAGGAGTAATGGATATCCAGTCAAAGTGAATGAAATTGTTAATTGTGAGAGCAAATAATGCTACAATCGAAATGACGAGTAATTGAGTGATAAAATGCGAATGTGGATATAATGTGAAATTTGAAAATATACCCGGGATTATCATTGAACATGCATTGAACATGTTCCATATATACACCAAAGGCTCGTCGCGACGTACCAATTTTCCTCTCGTCGCGATGTCTAAATATTTTATTCGTCGCGACGTGCGGTCCTGGTTCATCTTCTCCGCGCGGCCTTTCCTCCATTTTCTCTCTCTAAACCAACATTAAACGCTCCCAACAACCCCATCTAACTCAATAAATGCCATAAATACAGTAGGAACCATAAATAACAACATTAAAACCATAAAAACTTACCAATCAAGCTCAAATCCACAGATCGATCCACAAATCACCGTAACCCTAAAATCTCCAAATCAACGATTTCTCCACTATAAAGCCTCTCAATCCTTCATCAATAACAGTAAACAAGTTAGCCTAGCATACTAGGAAGAAACCATGAGAAGAAATCGAAGGATCTCTCACCGTAGGAAGAAAATCGAATCACCGTTGAGGGGGAGGAGGAACTCGCATATGCCTTAGCCAAACATCCCCCAATCTCATTCAACCCTAATATTTATAGACCTAAGTCTCCATATCAGTCCAAATTTCAGTCTCTAAATTTCAATGGCTCAACATATTTATTTCCTATCAGTATAACTCTAATTTTTCCCATTGCCATTTGACAGTTCTTTCAGTAATATACAATCAATCGGTCAGTCGCCTAATTATTTCCGGTCCGGGCATTTTCTCCCGAATTTCCCGAAAATTTCCTACAAGCCACTATAAATTACCAGTCACTCGTAACCAATTCTAAATCAGTCAATTGAACCCAATAACTCCTAATTCCTCAGTCAACTCTCAAACAGTCAGTTCAGTCAGTCCAGTCAGTCCATACTCACAATCAAATGCCGGAAAATCATGAATGCATGTACCTATGAATAAATGCATATGCAATAAACCTATTCCTCTATAATTAGAGGCCAGTAACCTGATCAACCAGTGAATGCAATGAAACCTATCAGTCTGTCCCAATTTACCAAAATGCCCTTGCTAACAATAACGGGATGTTACATTAGGTGACTGTCAAGAATATCCTTAAGTATTTGAGAAGAGCCAATGATGTATTTTTGGGATATAGAAAAGGTTATCTTATGATAAGTAGGTATACTGACAGTTTTCAATCCAATAGGGATGACTTAAGATCCTAGTATAGATATGATTCACACTGAATGGTGGTGTAGTCAGTTGGAAAAGTTCCAAATAAGAGACAACTATAGATTCGATAACAAAGGCGGAGTAAATTGCAGCTTCAAAAGCAGCAAAGGAAGCAGTTTGGATCGAGAAGTTCATCATAGAACTTGGTGTGATTCTGAGCATTGCTAACCCAGTATAGTTGTATTGTGATAATAGCGAGGCTATAGCATAGATGAAGGAACCGATATCTCATCAAAAGTTTAAACATATACTCAAGCGCTACCATTTGATTAGAGAAATCATTGGCAGAAATGATGTTGAAATAGAGAGAGTTCCCACTAATCATAATATAGTTGATATGTTGAATAAGCATATTTTTCAAAAGAGTTTTGTGTCACATATACATGCCTATGGTATTATATATCAAGGCGATTGGCTTTAGTGCAAGTGGGAGTTTGATAGAGAAGTGCTCTAAAGATAATCACCTTTAGCACTTATTTTAAAAATCATTTTATGATTAATAAAGGCATTTTCAATATTTCGATGTTCATACATTTACGGGTTTGATGTTGATCTTAAATTGATTTAACGAAGTCCCTGATACAAAACATAGTATGGAGGAAATCATGATGAGATCATGATAATGAGATTCCTATCAAGTATAATTATGTTAGTATCTAAACTTTCTTTAGTCATAGGATTAATGAGATAGGATATCATTAATCCAGATATACTAGCACATGTTATACTCCTTGATTGGATCAAAGTAGATCTCATAAGTTGTAGACATGAGTTGTTTAGAGTTAACATGTGGATGCTTACTAAGGGTAGTAAGTACATTGGAATGGCCTACTATGAGACAATCATATGATATTCTATTCCAGTGTCCATGATAGTCTCATCGTAGCAATGATGCAAGTTTCCTTTGACTTGAAATGCTCAAGGATATCTCAGATACTGATCCTGTGCATTAACTTCGTTCATCGATGCCTTTCATGGGCTACTCATAGGGCGGTCATTGGGTATAGCTTGAGGTATTCAGAGGTAATTGAGTAACCAATAAAAAACTCACCACTCCTTATAGAAGGAGATGATACTCACGACCTCTTGTCGGGGTCATTACTCAGAAATCTCTAACTAGAGCAGATATGTGTCATGAAGAGA
Source organism: Erythroxylum cassinoides (assembly GCA_027478405.1). Lineage (NCBI taxonomy): Eukaryota > Viridiplantae > Streptophyta > Magnoliopsida > Malpighiales > Erythroxylaceae > Erythroxylum > Erythroxylum cassinoides. Next base: position 8,225 of record JANIPM010414483.1, on the reverse strand, counting down.
GTCTTCAATGATACATAGGGTAATAAGATCATCAGGACAAGATCTAATATCAGTCTAGTAAGAATTGACACTTTGATCATACTCTAAACCAAGTGTGATATTGATGGTGAAAGAACAAATTGCATGGCAACATTGCATATGGAAGGATTCGTAGTCAAACCACTAATTTTCTGATCAATTGGAGGTCATGATGTATTGTTAGATACCGCTCTTGACTTACTTGAATTAAATATTAATTCAAGTAGCCAATATAACTAGGAACCTAATGGGTGACCTACATCGGAGATCGGAAGGATGATTAAAATGGTCTTTAATGGTGATTCAAGATATGAGATAGTGTTTTGGGATTGTATCGAAATGTGATTATGGTAGAAAACGTTGTATGGAATGGATTAGAAACAAGTGTTATTGACTACCAATTTGGTCATTAACTTCCCAAAACTTCTATTAATGCATGCTATTCATAGTCATTAACTTCCTATAACTTCCATTAATGCATGATATTCATGACCATTAACTTCCCATTAATGCTTGGGTTTATGGGAGGCCAAAGAGGGTAGAAAATAATTATCATTTTTGTAATCTTGTGTAAGACACAAGGGATATAAATGTTCTTTCTTACATCCACACTCTTTTTCTCTCTAGCTCTCACAAGAGCTCTTGTCTTTACTAGCACAAAGAAAGAACTCTAGCCATCTCCTAGTGAGGTTTTATCTTTCTATCTTCGTGTGGACTTTCATTAGAGATGGTCTATGCTGATCATTGTGGTTTACAACAACACAATACAGAGAAGATTAAAGAACAAAGGAGATCATCGAAAAGGTATGTAAACATCTTACATTTGTTTTCTATATCTCTATGCATAAGTAGATCTAGTTTTTGAGGTTCTGTTTTATTTTACGCTACATATATTTGATATATATTATGTTTGAGATACAAGATCAGAACCTTACATATACAACAATAATAGCAACAACAACAACAACTTAGGAAAAGTTCTGCTAATATGGAGGATCCGAGGAGGTCTAGTAGCACGTAACCTTACCCCTATCTGGTAGGGAAACTATTTTTACGTTCATATATATATTAAATAATAAGATAATAACAATTAAATATAAAATTAGACGTAAAAGATATTAATAATAAAAATAAAATAAATAAATACACATAAATAAAAATATAAAATAAGTAATAAAATAAATGAAACAATAAATATAAAACAAGGTAAATAGTAATAATAAAAGATGAAACAAGTAAATAAATACACAAACAATAAAGAAGATAATTTAATAAACAAATAAAATTAAATTTTGTAACAAAACCTAACTTACATCGCCTGATTCTCTTTTATTGCACGATCTGTAGTGATGGTGTTTATCATCTTTAACGTGCTTGATTTTGCTTCCAACCAAAAAATAGAAGATAGTGAACGAGCCTAAATATGTATAATCTCATTTGAACACAATAACTGGTTAAGCGATTGAGACGACATCTTTTGGAGGCCATCCTCAACCTCCACCAGAGTAGCGATCTTTTGTAGACGTCTTGCAAGGAGCCACCACACACAAAGAACCAATTATAATGAAGAATCATACGACGCACAAAGAAGAACCAAGTTTGGAATTTTCAAACGCTAAAGTATCATAACTGGCTGCCCCATCCTTGCACACATTGGTTGGACAATTTTCACGTGAAAGGCCAACAGTGGATATATTATATAAACAAAAAATTGCAGTAAGTTTCAAAGAGATAGTGCATATTAGTTTATTGGGCTATCATCACATATTACTCCATTTTGATGTTAAGGAAGATTGTTTTCAATTTTAGATGAATTACGTATGGTCATTCGAAGGTTTTGTTATGAGAGTATTTAAATGGATAATGAAATTTTCACTCACAGAAGAATCCCTAATCATTCTAGTATAGATCAATCTTCCAACATTGTCAGTTTTTTCTCTAAAGGTCCGCTTTAATCAATTGGCAAGATAGTTGACAATCCTCTAAAAACTGATACCTCGATGATTACATTAGCGAGACTGGGTTTGGCGAGAATCTATGTTGAATTGGATGTATCTAAAGATTAGGCTTCTCATTTTTGGTTAAAGAATGGCAACCATAGATATTGGCAATCAAATGAATATGAAGTTGTCCCAAGTTTTTGTCATCATTGCAAAAGGATAGGCCATGTAGAGGAGCATTGTTGAGCCATACATGGTGGAATATCTTAGTCGAAGAAGAAGTGGATTCCTAAGCCAAAGACGAATGACAAAATTGAGACTTTAAAGGGTAAGAAAATTGTAACTAGTCCAGCTCTTGAATTACCAAGAACATAAACGTCTGATTCGAAGATAACAGATAAGCAAAACCTTTCAGAGACTAGGGTAGCTTCATCGAATTTTACACAAGGTAATTCGTGGCCTACTTCTGTCTTGGAGGAGGTGATGCCCTCATATGACCCTTTTTCTATGCCCGTTTTAGAGAAAGAGCTTGCTACCTCTTATCCGCTTTGTCATGAGATTCCATTGAATTTGGTGGTTAAAGATAATATGATCTCACCTTCATTGAATGATGGTCTAGAGGGTTTGTCGATTTTGAAAGTTGATGTTGTAACTGTGAGTTTAACCATCGCCTCCCAAGAAATTATTATTATACTACTAAGTTCGACAGCTGATAAACCTACTGGGGTTATTGGACTGGAACTCCCAATGGATGAGTTTGTTATTACTGTTAGAATTCAGAGGAACAAAGAATGTGGGCTAGCTCATTCGACTATAATGGACAATCAACCACAGATGAATGTTGATGCCATGGGATTTGAATCTATGATGGCTTTGGATTTAGCATCGTTGCATATTATAAAGAAAGATGCAAACTTTAAGTTTGGTATTTCTAAGGCATCTATAATGTTGGTTTATCCAATGATTGTTTCGACGGCATCGAGCGAGGTAACGACCCTAACTTTGACTTCTACACAATATGTTACTGGCGTTTGAAGTTAGTCTCAACTTCAGACTGCTCAGATTCCTTTTTCTAAGGCTTAATGAATAATGCTTTATTTTGGAATATTTGTGGTCTAGCCAATTAACTTTCAATTTTGAGATTAAAAAAATTGAAGAAAATTAATGTATTGCAAATGTTTGTAGTTGTTGAACCAATGCTTGATTTGTCATGTGTTGATGAAATAAGACGTAAATCAAATTTTGAATGGTTATAACAGATGACTGCAGTGGTTGAATATTTAAATCGGTTTCAATCTAACCATTATCTTTTGCTTTTAAAAATTGTTGTTAACTGCCAGGTTATTGGTAATAGAGCATTCCGGCTCCAAATTGCATGGTGCTTACAGAGTGGCTTTTTAGAGATGGTAAAGAAAATTTAGGTACAATCTTACTCAGGCAGACCATTTCAAGTTCTATATCAAATGCATAGACTGAGAGCAGACCTCAAGTAGTGGAATCACCTTATGTGTAGCAATTTTATGCAAAATGTGAGAAGGACTGAAGATGAGGTGCTCATGGTAGAGATTGCCTTTGAGGTTGATGGAACAACAGATTCATGAAAGGCTTTGCAGTTGGTTAAGGTAAAATACACAAGTGTTTTACTTGAGGAAAAGACACTTTGGCGAAAAAAAAGCAAGGGTTAAATGGATGAAGGAGGGAGATGCAAACACAAAATTCTTCCATGCCATAATGAACGAGGGACGAATTCAATATGCTATTCATTAGATTCGAGGTTCGGATGAGGAATGAATAATAGACCCACAGTTGATCGAGAAAAAAAGGGGTGAGTTTTTCAAACATTTATTAAGTGAGGGATTGGTAGATATCAGAGTTATGTATGCATTAGTAGATCGCGTGATTGATCCAGCTATTCCGTCTTAGGAGAATTATAAACTACAATCTCCTCCGGAGATAGAGGAGATATACTCTACCTTAAAAGAAATGGATGAGTATAGAATGGTAGGGTTGGATGATTACACAGGTTAATTTTTTATTTTTTTATTGGGAGTTGATTGGCGATGATGTAGTTCAAACATTAATGGAGTTATTCATAAGGGGAGATTTTCCAAGATCTTATACCTCTATGTTGCTTGTGTTGATCCCTAAAGTGGTGAATGTGTCTTGGTTTTCATAATTCTGCCTCATTAGCTTATGTAATTTTATTTAAAAAGTTATATCAAAGTTGATGGCTAATAGGCTACGTGTTGTACTACCTCATTTAATATCTCCTTAGCAGGTAGCCTTCTTACCTGGGCGATTGATTTTAGATAATGTATTATTGGCTAAGAGCTATGTATAGACACGAATTGGAAGACGAGGGGAGGAAACGCGGTTTTAAAGCTTGATATGGAAAAGGCATATGATCATATGTCTTGGATATTTTCGATTAAGGTTCTCAGGAGGTTTGGCTTTGGGGAATAGTTCATTGACTAGGTGTGGCATTTAATATCAAATTAATGGTTTTCGGTACTGGTTAATGGTACACTGATGGTCTATTTTAGCACTACTAGAGGTCTTCGTTGGGGAGATCCTTTATCTCTATCAATTTTCATTATAGGGGTAAAGGTTCTCTCACGGGTTTTGAATGAGTTGCCAACCACAACGTGTTTTGCAATGCCTAGGAATTGTCCTCGGATTCCCCATCTCTCCTACGTGAATGATGTTCTTATCTTTACAAATGGGCTAAGGTCGTCTTCAGTGACAATTCGAAACGCCTTAAAGGAATACGAGAAGTGCTGTGGACAACTAATGAATAAGGGTAAGAGTGGTTTCTTTGTAGATCGATGTTCTCAGACACGCAAGAATTTGAGTACTAATATGACATATTTCTAGCACAAATAGGGGCCTTTTACATATTTGGGATGTCCAATATATTAGGGACATTGGAAGTCTGAATTCTTTAATGTCATGGTTGACATGGTTCGGAATAAAATCTATCATTGGGTGAGAAATTTACCCTCAGCTAGGGGGAGGATTGTGCTTCTACGTTCAGTTCTTTCATCTCTTCCTCTACATGTGTTGGCCGTTTATAACCCGCTTCGAGGGATATTATTGAATTTAGAAAGGATGTTTACAGACTTCTTTTGGGGAATTGATGATGACTGATTCAAGTATCATTGGATAGCTTGGGATTCCTTATGTCGCCCGAGGGAGGAGGAGGGCATTGGTTCGAGGAGTTTATCACACATTTTCTTATCTTTTTCAGCAAAATTATAGTCGAGAATTTTGCAGAACGAGACATTATGGTTAAAATATGAGAAGTAAATATTATTCACAAACAAGGCTGGATGAGGTGTCTATTAGACCGGTTGATTATTTGGCTTAGAAGCGGATAATTAATGCCTGTGAATTGGTGCATGCCTTTGTTGAAGGGATAGATGATGAGTAGATTTGGATGTCGAATTTAAATGACAAGTTCAGTATGTCATCGATATATGACATACTTAAGGCGATAGGAGTGGTGATAATGACTAGGAAAAATATTTGACATCACATAAGTGTTTGCAGGTTAAAGTATCCTGTTTCATGCTCAGATTGATGTAAGGCAAGTTGCCTTTAGATCTCCCCCTATGTCGGTTTGGCAAACAAGGCCCCTCAAGGTGCGTTTACTGCATAGATGCATTTACGGAATCCATTGATCATCTGTTTTTACATGGGCAATGGGCTAAATAGTTATGGAAGTTTTTTGAAATGTTGTTTGGAGTTATTGGACCTTGTGCTAGGCATAGAGACATGGTTTTGCGTTGGTGGTTATTTTGAGGCAACAACACTCAACATACTTTGTTCAAAGTTTTGCCTTATGTAATTAGTTGGCCTATTTGGAAAACAAGATGTTCTGCAAAGTCTGATATGGCTAAGATTGATATTTCTTCCTATATTTTGATATTATACAAGCTGTTTGTTTTATTTTGTAGGAAACTTTGTTCTTGTCTATCTCCGACCTTAATTGGCAAGAGGTGGTTACGACAGTAGGAGGATATGTAAATATTATTAAGTGGATCCCTCCACCAACTGATTTTTCTAAGCTCAACACTGATAGAGCACATAAAGACAACCCTGGCAGAGGAGGCCCAGGAGGCAATTTAAGAGATTTAGCAGGCGATCCCATTTTAATCTTTAGCCCTTGTTGACATCACAAGTGTTCAGGTGAGATTCAAGCTTTACTACAAGGTTTGGAATTATGTGCAAAGATACTGGAAGATTCCCAATTGTTGGTGGAACTTGACTATAAAGTAATTGTGGATATGCTTAATCATCATTCTCATATTCTACGGCCAATTAGACCCCGTCGTTTGGGAGATACATCATTATACTTTTGTGAAAGAGATTGATCATTGTTTTAGGGAGACTAACCAGACGGCAGACTATATGGCAAACTTGGGCTGCTCCTTAGAGGGGCTGTTGATTTCCAAAGAACGAACGCAGCTTCTATGTGGGTTACGAGGAATTATAACTCTAGATAAAATATCTTTCCCTTTGATTCGAGTTAGAGCTAGATAAATATCTTACGTGCTTTTATTGGTTGGCTTTTAGTTAGAATAATATTGTAAAAGTGAATTTCTTGCACTTGGTTCTCTTTGAATAAATTAATAAAATAGGGTAGCCATCTCTTTCAAGGTTCTACCCTTGGTTAAAATTTTTTAATAATTATTTTATAGTTTAATCAAGTTGAAGAAAGTTAGAATATGGTTGAATGTTGAGTTAACTAGTTATGTTTAAACTCCAATTAAAAATTAAATAGTTGAATAAGCCTAATCATTCATTCAGTTATATAATAAACATATCATATGAAATTATAAAAGATATAAATTAATTATTTTCTACACATTAAAGTTTATAAAAAATTAATTTATTAAAAGGTAATTGTAAATAGAAAAGAGTCTAGAGAAAAAGATTTATGATATATCACATTTAAAAGAGTACTTCAGATATGTTTTTATATATGAGGTAACGAGAATTAAATGCTGTAAAGTATTTGCAAGTGAAACCAAGTTAAGGACATGGGAAACTTGGGTGACACATGGACCTTAAGCCCGAGTCCTACAAGAACTTGGGTATCCGAGGTCTTGGCTAAGGTCCCACGGTCTAGGGAAAGAGAAGTTACTGCACACAGGAGTTTTTACCTAAGGAATTGAACTTGAGGCTCCTTCGGATTCACATCTCTTAAAGGAAAATTCAAGAATAGAAACTATTTTCAGCGAGTGGAATGATTTAAGTTGAAGAAAACAATTGGATGAAGATCAGTAGAAATGAAGATGTGATCCCTGTGAAACTCACCACCGACCTTGTGGGTCAATATACGAAATGATTGCTAAATACCCCGACTGTTTAGGAAGATATAGATACGAAGCTACAGGAGAGGTACCCATATCGACAATGCGGAAGAGCGAGAAGACAAGAAAGATTCTATATAGTAGTATTCATTAATTGACCATTCTCAAGCAGCCACGCAGTGAGCACAGAGCGAACTATTCTTTCGCCTTTTACTAAAGAATACCGTGTGCGCGCTGCATATAGTGGTATACGCCTATTTTTGGAGGATTGCCTTTTCATAGGCCAATCCAAAAGTACGAGTTCAATCATTCTGCTTGCTTCTGAGGTCTAAATCTCAAATATAAGATGCTAGCGTAGCTTCTTTAGTCTGAGGAAAGGATTTATGTAATAACCTTTATAGAGTTAATGCAGATTGCATAAGCATGATCTCAGCACCTGTAAAATCAATTATCAACATGATCATTCTTTCGATGCCAATGAACCATACCATGACTTAGAAAAAACTTGATTTTTGTCTGCCAACTTATGAAAGAAGAGTTAATATTACTTTGTATAACGAGAAAAGAGGATTTCTTGTAGGATTTATTCTTGTTTCACAATACCCTTCATTCTACTTAATTTTCTTAGTTATACTGAATGTATTATGAGTCTGTTCAATTATTTACTGATGTAAATGACGATACACCGTGTTCTTAAGCAGAAGCTTAAAGACCCTGATTCCCAAACTTGGGTAAATTTATAACTAATCAGAGTCTTGAGTCTTGAAGCTAGTAGTTTAAGACATAGACGAGTGTTACATACAGGCTCATAACAGCTGCATGAGGATTGATTCACCTTTTTGTTTGAGTTGTTTGAGTCAGTGATAAATCAGACGCCGATATGGTTCCGGATTGGTCGACATCAAGTTCCTCAAACTCCTCCATTACAAGTGAGATATCTTCTTGGCTTATC